>VZRM01005896.1:81116-93568 GCA_013397955.1 Grantiella picta | reverse complement strand
AAAAAAAAATTAAAGAAGAAAAAGGTTTTAATATCTCTTCTTTTATTTTAGATTCAGAAGTCTTTCTTGAGAATAGCCTGCAAAACCAGTCATTTTATGTTAACACTATGTTAACTTTCCGAAACAGTATCTTGATAACCCTCAGTGGCAAATGGACTTCTGAATGAAGTTTGAGCAGTTTTTAAAGCAAAAATTTCATGAGCAATTTGAAAAAAAACCATAAAAATACAAACACTAAAAAGTATTTTTGGCAAGAATAATTAACATTTATAAATACAGATACTTGTGTAAATCTATCCGAAAGGAAAAAATGACACTAAATCAAAATAAAGAATACTACTAAAACTTTTTTCATTATAGTATTCATAATAATAATTTAATAAACTTCCAAAAGTTGAGTAATTCATTATCCAAAACATTTAAATATTTTTTCTGTAAAAGTAAATTCATTAGTAGCATTACAAGATAAAAAAAACCAGACTGATTTATATTAATTGTAATACACTGAAATATAAAACAATATCTGAATGCCATATGTCATATGCCAATAATGGAAGTAGATACTGTAGTTAACCCTTTTCATTATTATTACACTTTATAAAATAGGGGAGAGAAAAACAAACCTTTGATCAAGTCTTCTATGAATGAAAAAGACACAAGTGATAAACATCTTTTTCAAAGACTGTTTCTACTTCTTCTTATCCCAAAACTGCTTAACCAAACAATTAAATGTTAGAAAGCACCTTAAGAATTTAAAACATTTTTTTTTCTGAGATAGTAGCTTTATTTCTACAAAGAAAAAAAAAAGATTTTTATTTAGAAGCCTTTATGCAGTATCCAGCTACAAAAAAAATATATATTGGCTTACTTAGACATGGCACAAAAGATCAATTTTTTTCTTTCTCATTTTGCAAAGTCTCCCATCGCTCACAAGAATTTTACAAAAAAACATGGCTCAAATTTCATCACTTCTACAGTCGAAAATGTTCATGGCCATCAAGATAGCAAAAGCAATGAAAAACTTTCATGAGATATTTTTCATTGCAATTACTTCCTAGGAAGAGTTTAGTGTACACAGAGGTTCCTTATGGTTCAGTTCTACCTTTTCAGATTATGTAATTATGAAATTAGATGCAGAAATATCAATGGAGCAGAAAATGGTTAAAATAAATCAAAACAACTATTAAAGATATTCAATGTCAATAAAATTTTTAATATACTTTAGTGGAGTGTGTGGAGTTTGGGAATACTCTGAGCCTTTTAGTTCTACTGAGTTTACTAATAGTAGGATTATTGATCCTATCAAGGCAATAAACTCTGAAATAAAATCACTTCATCAACTGATGCACTGGTTCGGAAATATTTAGATATTTAAGTGAAGCAGAAAGAACGAAAATATAACTTCTCCCTACCATCTTTTCCTTCTTATAGCACGGAACACTAAAGTTAAATATAGAATCTGAAAAGAAATTAGGAAATGTTGAATATAATACCATAGTAAAACTGGATTAATGAAATAAACAGTTAATACATTTACCCAAAGGTTCACCAATCACACTGAAATATACTACATTAATAAAAATATTATTCAAGCTTTTATAGAATAAGGTATAAAAATAAAAATCTATAAGAACTACCATACAGAATTTGTGGGAAAAAAATCAAATTTCAATTTTATATAGTTTGCAATTCATGAAGAATATATAAACTTGAAATAGTTTTTAAAAAACCAGAACAATAAAACCCAGTTATGTTCCACCCTTCCCTGAGTGCATATGTCTCCATATTTAAATACTGTATAGAATATAATTGGGAAGAAGATGAATGTGTGATAAGAATCTGTTTCTGGACCTACAGCTGTGCAAAAAATAAGCCTTCCATGAATCCAAATTACTGGGAAATGTAGGTGGCTCAAATTCATCTTCTGATCAGTTACCAGACTCAGGTGTCCTCATTTGCCTCCAGCTGATGAGTTTCAACTTCATAAAATTTCTTGATTGTAACTGGAAGCCCGTCCACCACAAGCTCTGATTCCACATTGTTATATTTAATTATATTTGTATTGTTGTGGCCCTTAACCATTTCTATACTATCTGACTTTTTTTCAGATTGCCATATCTTGTCATTTCCAAATTTGTTAATCACCTTTTTATGCCAAGATCATTTAATACTGGCTGCAATGCCAACCTCTGAGGAACTATTCTAGTAATCTTTCTGCAGTCTAATAACTGCTCTTTAAACATAGATGGTGACTTTTTTTGTCTTTCTGGTTGTTTTCTATCCAACTTATTAACTACGAACTCTATAATCCTCATTTCTCCACCTAGGTCAAACAATTAATATACACAACATTTTAGCAACCATCTTACTGACACAGAGAAATTCTTCTACAATACCCTTTAAAGCAATGATTCTACAACATGATGTTTGCATGGTATATTGACAAGATACTATACTGCTGACAAGATATTACATAGCTCTATCACAGGCTCTCTGTACACACTTCTTGTCCCTTAGCATATTTTCTGCTTTCTCCTCATTTTTTCCTAAATTGATTCATGGTTGTGTGTTCCATCTTTTGGTACATAGAAAAATGAACTGAGACTTAAAATTTTTAACTTGATCCTAATCATCTATATTTTATATCCAAAACATCATTCCCATTCGCTGCCCTTTAGGTTCCATAATCATCTTTGTTAGTTAAATAGATGTACTGAAGCTCAGTTTTCTCAAAGAGGCTTCTCACTTATCTTGCTGAAGATTTTTGTTACTATTTGTTCCAAGGTTATCCATGAGTTTAAGTCAGTTTGGCTTCTGGAAATTCAATGTAATCCCTGCACTTTCTAACAACACCTTTCCATGGGGTTTCTTATTTTCATTGGGAATTTCTATTTTTGCTTATCCATTTTGATTTGGATCCTTACTTGGTTAAATTATTTTTCCTTCTCTTATTTGACATTTAAACTTGAGTTTCTACAATTTGGATACATCTTGTTCTCAAAATCATTACCTTAGCAGAGTTATTCTCATATCCCTAATTTTATACCGCAAACAGACCAGAGCTTGGTAAAAGCAATTCTCCAAATCACTCCAAACCAGCTACATAAAACTCTGAAAAAAAGATTAAGAAAAAGAGCACTGAGATTTTTGTCAGATGGGAATCCAGAAGATTGGCATTTCTGCTAAAGTCTTGTGTCATGAAAATATATTCTGACTGATTTATGGTCATTCAAATTACTCCCAAGAAATTAGCTTATCAGGGGGTTTTCATGAAGTTTACATGTCTGGGGAGCTGCACATAGGTTTTAGAAACCTACAGGATTTTTGTGGTGCTGGAAAGCAGTCAATCTATTCTTAAAAGAGAGCTGCCTTAGGTCCAAATGAAGAAATGCAAACAGAATTCAGTGTTGCCCAAAATGAAGTAAATGCTGTATCCTTGGACAAATACATCTAACAAAGGTACCTCAGTTTGGACTGTGTTCATTTGAGAATGCCAAAATAGAAAAATGAGACATTCTAGAGTATGATCCACACCATCTCAAGCCTGAATTACCTCTAGAGGTGTCTTTTCCCATTTCTTACAGAAAAAGCAATTAATTTAGATTCTACAAAGCTTAAATGACTCAAGGTTTGAGCCCAGGCTACAACTTTGCTTTCAATATCAGAGTAATGATAGATATTCATGTTGCTCTGTATTTTTCTAAAAATACAAGCAGTACCAATATACTATTTTCCTATCCTGAAGGAACTTGCATATTTCACAGCCTGAATAATGGAACTGTCATACAAGTTAGAAAGCAATACAGGCAAGACTCGAAAATAATCATTGTAGTGCTTGAAACTTCTTATTATTTTAAGGGTACTGGCAAACAAAAGAGAGAGAGCGAGAGGAAGGGGGAAAGAGAAAGAAGTTGAGCAGCATCAAAAATAAAATAATTTTATAAAATTAAGTCTTCATCTGAGCCACCTACTCCTGTAAAATACAGAAACCCAGAGGAAAAGAGCACAATCCTGGGGTGCACAGAAGACATTCCTCATTGATCTATAATGCCAAAATGTCTTAAGCAAAATTGCCTTGAAATAATCAAATGAGGGTATAGTTCTATATATTAGAAATAATATATAGCAATTAAATAATTTCCTGAATCTTATGGTGCTGCTCCCTGCAAACAGACTCAATTTTTACATCCAAAAAATTGTCTAAAATATTTTTAAAACAAATACAAGTCAAATCCTCTAAATTTCACTACTGTGAGCAGAGTCCATAAAATAAATACACAATGAATCCTGCTTCTAAAACAGTCCTCTTCCATTTCCTCAGACTATTCTCAGTTTTATTTAGACAAAGGAAAGCAAAATTTTGTATAAGCAACAACAAAATTATATTACATGAACGGTCTGCTGTAAAAATTCTAAAGCATTTCCTCAAATTTTTGAGGGTTTCTGCTAAAAATAACATCTAAGACAACTGAAGATGAAAAATAATATAATCCACATTTTGGAACTCCACATTTCCAAAATAATCTGAGCCAGGAGGGTGAGATCTGTGGGAGTTGGCCATTGGTGCCATGGGGAAAGCTGCCTTTCATCCCACTGATGAAGGAATGAAGACTAATGGGATTTAATGAAGATGAGACCTGGTGATAACTGGAGTACAGTGGATGCGGGATGGTTCTGAATAGTATTTCCAGGAGACAACGTGAAATTTCCTTTGGAGGTAGTGCTACTCATTCTTACACTAAAAGAAAGTAAAATTACATTAAATTAAAGTAAAATATAAAGTGGAAGATTTTGTACCTGGAGCATAAGGATATGGGCAAACACAACTTGGTATTTCAGGGCCCTAGAGAATATGGCTAAAGGCCTGAAATGCAGACTGTGCAGTTCAGAGATCTGCAAATATTATTTGAGTAGACACACTAATATTAATTGAGTAGACACACTAATTGGTAGAACAAAAATAAGAGACCATTAAGCCTCAACTGAAAATATTAACAATTCACAGAATATGAAAGAAAACTAGAACTCAGAATTTCAAATCACTATAAGATACCCTGACAGCACATTCTGTGAATTTCATACACAAACACTAGTAAAATCTCACGATCAGATAAAATATCCTAATGGAGTGCAATAGTATTAGTTAAAAAAGAAAAAATCTCAAAAAAACATAAAAACCAAACCAACCAAAACAAACAAAAACAAACACCAAAACCAAAACATAACAAAGCAAAAAACCCAAAAAACTAAAAACAACAAAAAAAAAAGAAGAATAAAATTATTTGAAGTCCTCAACAGAAATTTTACAGAAAGTTTGTGGGTTGGTTCACATGGTCTTCAAATTAAAATTCTACAACATTCAAGAAAATGCAGTCTACTGCTATTTTGAAATTAATAACCAAAACAGACACAAAAAAGATAATTATATTGTGATGGAATTCATTATAAGATGGGACTAAGATAAGCAATTTTTTTAAAATTAAAAATCTTCAATTAAGTCTTTTAAAACTGAATATGGAATCAAAAATCAAAAGAATGGCTGAGGGGAAAAATTTTTTAAGAGAAACCATTATACAAATGTCAAATAAAACAACTTAAATATTCATAGCTTCTCATTTTTTTTCTATATTTCAATTATTAACACTTTCTCTTATTTTTTTGTTTCCGTTAAATCATTTACTTCTAGGGATTTTTCCCTTCATGCTGAAAAACAGTTTCAGGAAACATTAGAAACTGAATTAAATAGGAAACATATGAAGTTAAATATATGAAGTTAAAACAATCTTTTCAGTTAGAAGTTTCATTTAAAACCAGTACTTTTTCTCTTTTAGAACTTCCAAATAACTGCTTCCTCAAAATTCCCCTAAACTGTCATTTATATTACTTGCCGTTTTCATACATCATTATTTCTTGATAAAACTTCTGTCCCAGTTTCTAACTGAAGATTTCCTCCAAGATAAGAAGATACACTTTATTTTACTGATGTGTATGAAAACAGTTTTCCTAAAACTGGTGTTTTATGAGTTGACCTCTTCATGTATAAACCCCCAAGATATATCAAGTTGACTAAGTTATGAGATTTAATTTTACTTACACCAAAAATACAAGTGCCTGTTTGCAACACCTGCAGAGTTTAACTATGGTTATTCAGCAGAAAAATACACTTACATCTGACCAGCCCAGTGTTCTGCAATTGCAAAAGGAGACAAGTCTGTTCCTTGGTTATTATGGTATGTTCTAGAAAGCATCTAAATGGATATGTCCACACTTCACCAGCTAAATCCTAACTTTATATTCTTATCTTAGCACATTCTTCATACAAGGCTTTCTCAAATGGGCTGAAAGAAAATCAAACAAGTGGTTTTTTGAAGGAACTGCACAGAATGCCAGCATAAGCAATAAAAGCAGTAACAAATGCACTCTTAATATTACATGTAGTAATTAAAGGAATTACAGTACATTACCTGGCTGTGGTGAACCCTCTGAGTTGTCTAGATAAGATATGTGATAATCTTTGGATAAGAAAAAGTATTAAGGCTACATGTAGAATTATACAAAACCAATCAAAAAAAGCTCTGGAGACAACATTTAAGCTGTTAGGAAGAAAACTGAAGACCAACCCCTCCACAGTAGCATTTACTGATATACTTTCAGAATCACACATGGCTCCAAAAACATAAGTAGAGGAACAATATTAATCTAAAATTGAAGAAAAAATACAATGAAAAAATATCTGATTAAATAAGAACAGTAGACACTAGAAATTAAGGGAGCTGTTACTGGAGGAACTAACTGCAGCTGAACTGTAAGGGAACCAGATGGCTGCCACTTCAAACAAGGCTTCAAATAGGTTGTAAATGAGTTCTTAAACAGAAGAATGGGGGAAAACTGAGAACTATGATAAAAAATGTACTAGAAACGCAATGTTGAACTGTGGCATGGAGCTGCAGAAATTTAGAGGGTGACTTCAAACGAATGAAAAGACAGAGGAGAACAGTCAAATGGAAAATAGAAAAAAGATAGATGAAACGGATTAAATTATTACAATAAATAAAAACACTTCCCAAAGTGCTTCCATGCAACTATTGAATGTCATGCTCCAAGGTTATAATGATATCTGATTCTTCAAAATCCATATGAGACTTGGAAAGCAGATTGTTACATTTCTGTATATGGCAAGGGTGCTAAATCAGGGTATGGAAAAAATAAAGAAAGTAATGATGGATAGTTTTAAGAACAGTAGCCTTACTGTGCTACAGGTCTGGTATAAAAGGTTGCATATTCTCACTAAAAAGTAATGTTGTTATATTTATTGACATACTGTGCTCCAGGTTTTTGTTTGTACAGTTCTGTGTGCTTTGATAAATTTAGCATTCCGCTAAATAAATAATTCTGTTGCAAGGCAGAGTCAGGGCAAAGCAGCGGTGTTAAGAAGGAAATTACAGTTCAAGGTAACAGAATTGGAATTTTGCAGCCTCTTTTGATCTTATCGCTGTGTTTTTATCATCAATTATTTGCACTTTAATCTCTTCCATCACAACAAGGCAAAAGTTTTCCCAGAGGCTGTGATACGCTTCTCTCCTACTTTGCTGCATAATTAGTTAGTAGCTAACACTAAGACCTTAATTCAAACATTTAAAACCAATTCTTTCAGTTACAGTCCTGACTAGGAAGCAACATTCCTGTTTTTTAGCTGGGCTGTCACTGTCCCAGACCTGCATACCAATGCGAAACAGAAGGACAGATACTCGTTAAAAGAAATGTTCAATATGACAGGGAAATGTTTTACGGAATGAGATGAAAACCATGTGATTATTGAAGAGGAAGAGGAACTGGGGAGGGTCAGGAAGCAGAAATAAGAAGCTGACAGGGGGAAACTGGATGTGGCAAAATGGTACTTAAAGGATTATAGAAGAAGGGCAGAACAGTTCTGTATTCACTACAAATATATATCCCATTAACAGGCAGAAAATAAAGGAAAACACTTTCATCCAAAATTAGCCTACAGTACTTCTGTCAGCAAAAGCCTTTAGTCCTCACAAGATTTCTTTTCATCACATGAACAGCCTGGACTATGGGCCAGTGTACCTATGAGTAGATTTATACAGTAATCACATGTCAAGTAAACTAGATGAGGATTGTGATTACTTTTAATGATTTTGCTCAACTGAAGTGACAAGCAAGTTACAAGAAGAGAATAGTGTTTTTATAATCAAAGCATTGTAATACATGAAAAACTGGGATCTGTATATTGTGTTTAGGAATTTACAGATTCCTAATTGGAATCTGTAATTGGTTTAGGGTTCTCTTTAGAGATCCAATTCATTGTTCATTGTCTGGGGTTTTTTTATCCCACAGCTGTTTACATCAGTCCAGTGAGACAGTCCGTAGACCAAGCCGAAGGACTCAGTGAGATAAAAAGAATAGCACAGGGAAAAGAGGAAGCAGAGGTGTCCCACCAATTTCCCACTGCCAGAACAGCATTTGCTACAATTATCACCAGTTCCAGAGTAGGAAGGAGAAAGAGGTGTCTCTATTTTCTCTACCAAGTATGACCTACAAGGATGGAACTTTGCAAACAAGTTAGGGTGGGTCTTTGGCAGCAGAATGTTTAGATCTTCAAAGCTTTAATCTGTCTGCTCTTAAAGATGAAGCTTATCAGACACAGACAAGAGTTAAGAAGGCCAAAACACAGCATTAGGAACTGGTAAGTGTGCTGGTTTTAAGCCAACAAATAAGATACTACTTTTAAGATGATGTAAGGTTTTGAAAGGCATTAAAAGAAATTAACATATTAAAGAATTTAAATTAGACTGCACAATCTATTTAATAAAGTATATTAAGATTGGTTTAGTTTTTAAAGACAAAATTTGATAAACATTTTTCAAAAGTAATACCTAACCTGTATTGTAAAGAAATACATAAATGTCTATTCAATCAGGTTACTATCAAAGTCATGATTTGTTCTATATATAATATATCTTGATAAGTTTTCTTTTTATTATACGCTTGTTTAAGAAGGAATTCAGAATCGGCATATTTATCAGGCTTCCTTTTGTTTTGTTTTTTAAATGTACCAGTCAGTTAAATACAGAGCAGTATAATATTTCTGTAGTGGAGAGAAGCTAAGAAACCTATTCACAAACCTCAAACACAACCATCCTCTGCCAGGATATATTTGTATTTTTCTTGAAACAAAAACTGTTTTAAAAAATGCACAGCACAGCTTGTTCCTGGCACTTCCTTTTAATCCATAGTGCTGGACAGCTTTGCTGAGACTTCATGCAAATTAAATACCTCACCTTTGGAACTGATTCTTCAACTGCTTGCTGACTAACTCGCTCAAAACAAAACCAAGGTTGTGCAGAGCAAAATTTGTGACCTAAAACTATATGGTACAGTTTCAAATATGGTTTGTGTTACCCACACAGATTTCAAAACCACAGGGCTCAAAAGCAGTTGAATACTCCATGCTATGCTGCTGCTTTCTACAATTTCCAAAACTTCCAGAAAGCAGATGAGTTTTTTAGGCAACAAACAGCTCTCATAGATAACGTGAGATTTCTGTTTGTAAGATTTCAGAGCAACAGGTTGCTTTCCAGACTGGTATTTCTTGTGCCTACAGAACACATTGCTTATTTTACAAACTGACAAGGAGAACAAATTATGATGATGCTTGCAGCAAATGACTTGCTCTGTATTGCTCTCACAGGTCACTGCCTCCGAGGATTTCCCAGGACTGAGACCAAAAGGAAATAGCCTGTCTCAAATAGGAAACATTCAACATGCTCAAAAAGGATGCAATACTTTTCACGCCAGAAAGTCTGTGAACATCAACTTTTTTCCCGTAACAGTAAACCATGGAAATGCTTCTGCCTTTTTTTCTTTTTTAAGGTGTTTTGTGTTGCTGTGTTACCTGCTTTGTTTTAGATGTCACAGTTTTGCATGATGACTTGCACATAGTCTAAGAAATGTTCTTGTGATTACTGATGATAAAGAAGCCTGTTTCCTCTGTGCTTTCTGTTTTGTAGTTATTGACAACATCTTTTCATGCCCTTAGCATTTATGACAGCTCTTCCCATGTGTATTGCCTGGTGTTAGTAGCATATGAGTTCACAGAGTATAGTCATGGAGTCAATGGAATCAAAGAATAGTCTGGTTTGGGGGGGGACCTTTAAAGGTCATCCAGCCCAACCCTCAACCCCGCAGCAGTGTTCTTCTCAGTTGTGACCCTTGGACTGACAAGAGACAATGCATTCCTGTTGTATTCATCAACATTTTCAGAACTGCTGCTATATTTGAACAATCTCTGCTCCCACACAAAACCCACAGCCAGCAAGCTAAGGTTGGACACAGTGCTCAGCCAGCACCAATACACAAATGTACACACAGAGCAGCCATCCTGCTTATTCCCTTGATATACCAGCCTAGAGGAACCATTCATGCAGGAATTTCCATGGTACTGGGGAGAGCACTACTGCAAGACCATGTGAACAGCACTTATATCTTAATGATACCTACTGCTAACTCCAGTTACTGTCCCACTCTTCTTTCTCCTTTTTAATATATTTGCTTTAATACAAAGTATTTTCTTAATGTTACTGAGATGTTGACATATGACATCTGTCATTCATTAGTACTAACAGGAACTGCAAGTCGCTTCTCAAATTTTTGTTGGTACTTTCCATCCTGATGTGATATTATTCTATTTAGTTGCTGAGCCTCCCCTCTGAAGAGGCTGTCAAGCTAACTCTTCAACTGTCAAGCTAACTATGGGATGGCTTTGTGATGTGTGTCAGATTTTATAAGTTAGAGGCACACATTTTCACTTCTGACTAGAGAGTTGATATCCTGCTTTACTTAAATATTTTAAAGACTTATTTGATACTGGTTTACATTTCTCTTCTCTTTTTACTCAACATGTTGTTCCAAGCATGTCAGTTTGAGAATATTCCTCTATCTGTTATTACTGAAATAAGAATATTGATTTCAGAAGTACTTATTTTATTAGTGTATGGGCTGTGTTATTCTCTATGAGGAGCAGGTGGAGCTACCCCAGGCTCTTCCAGAATCTCAAAACTCTCCTTCCCTTAATACTGTACTTAAAAATGAGAAGGTAGAACAACGGTCCTGCTTTGCGAAAAAAACCTATCTCAAGCAGTTTTTACCAGCTATAACAACAAACAATTTAGGTTCAAAATAGACTTTGGTAGATAGGATCTGCACCATAAGGAATACTTCAGTCAGTGCTGCTATCCACTTGAGTAACTAGAAAAGGCTGTCTTATTTTCTCTGCCACAGCTCTCTTCACAAAATGGATAAGAATTGACAGTATCTTCCGGCTGCAACAACAAATATAGTTTCTCAATGTGCACTGTGCAGTGCTTCATAAGAAATGCAAGAAGAAACTATAGAAAAAAATCAAATGTTAAGGATTTTTTTAATTAGCCCATTATTGAGTATTATACAAATATATTTCAGAATAAAATATATTTATTATTATACAGTATTATACAAATAAATTTCAGAAAGCTCTGTGTAATGTAGAGTCTTTTCATTTCAGCATAAATCCTATTGTAAAAAGATACTTCACAAAAATCATCATTTGTTCTAAATGAATGGGACTTTGATTAGCTCTTAATAACTTTGGTAATCTAGTCAGTGAAAACAAAACAAACTAGGGAAAATATTACTGGTGTTTTAATTAAATTACTGATCAAAAGGACTATGTGGCTGATGACTGGTCTTCTAAATTTATCTCCTAAGCATCCCAGCAGTGGGAGATGCATCAGCTAAACTGCATGCCCCCCTAACCACTTTTTTCTTTTCTGCCTTCTACCTGTAAACCATATGTAGGTTTGAGTTTGCATACAATTTTCTAAGACATACAGTCATCTCAGAATGTTCATATAACTTTTAGTGTTTTACTTACAAATACAGAAACAACACCTCAGTGAGAAATAAAAAGGGTTTATACCTCCACTATCACCACAGAACTGTGAAGAAAACCTTTTCACTCTCAAGAGATACAAAAGCATCAGCAATCCTGCACTCTTCTGTGTACTTTCGAGGCTGAAAGTTGAAGTATATTTTAAAGGGAGGAGTATGAAACTCAGAAAATAATTTCCCAGCTCATTTCTAATTGCTTAATATTTTTACAGGAATTCTGCCAATATTTTACTTGAAATGGTAATAATCAAGTATTTAACACCAGCCAGCAGTCAGAAGCCCCTCAGGTCAATACTGTATGATAAATCAGCTCTCTGCAGATGTGATAAAAGACTGGAACAGCTCACACAACAAATATGAAATAGACTTCTCTGTCAAGTAGGAATATCCCAATATGACACATCATTAGTACTCCACTATAATGGCTTGCCAAAAATTGAGTTGGTTCAAGGGTTTGATTTCAAAAAGACAGTAGCATTGTATTACTTCCAGAAATTTAAAAA
>VZRM01005896.1:194-81088 GCA_013397955.1 Grantiella picta | reverse complement strand
AAAAGAAAAAAGGAGTGCAAAAGTGCCAACATATCACTGAGGAAAAAATTAGCACAATCAACGTACTGAGCTGTTCTGTACCTGCGGGTTTGTTCTAACTTTGGATTAAACAAAATCTAAGGCAAAATTAACATTTAGATATGCATTTGTAATATGAAATACAAAACAAACTTGTGAGGAAGTCTTTCCTAGTGCAAAAAAAAAAAAAAAAAATAGGCAGTTTATTAGGCAGCTGTAATGCCAGTGAATGCTGAATGGCTACAGCATGAAGTGCACTGAAATTTTGCATCCCAGTTACCTGTTATTGAAAGGTACAAATGGCAGGTTACACTATATCAACAAAAAGCATTAAGGAAAATAAAAGGGAAAAAAGTTTACAGAGTCAGTCTCCAAGAGCATGTTACTGAAGAGTGTATCAAACTAAGTATCTGTCAAATGCTGTACTCTTGAGAATTCTCTCATTCCATGAGACATAATTATTTTTCAGTCATTAAAAAAATCATCAAAATGTCTAATTTTTACAGCTGTTGGAACTATTTTAGGAGGCAGAGGGGTTTTAACTATTAGAGGATTATCGTAACACTACAGCAAGTAGGCACAAACTTGTTATCAGTGGTGAAAGGGAAGCACAACTCAATTGTCACACCTTGTGTATGAACATTTTCAAAACATGGTTCTTTGTATGAGCAGGTAAGGATTCAGGTAATATATTCCATCCCCATTTCCAACCCATACTTGAACAGCTTGTACAAAAACACATATTAACTTGCCTGTGCTGTGGTACATTGATAAAAGGTTTAAAAAATGCAGACGGAAAATTTAGTTGTGAGCTTGCCAAATGAGTGTCAAAACAAAATCTCATCTCACTATTTTTGCAACCTTTTTGAGACAGGTAAATGGGTAAATGGCAGCATGATGAAACAGAGTGCTCACCATGCCATAATAACGACAAGTAGTAAAGGAAAAATTAGACTGTCACCAACATTTAATGTCATGTGAAGTACTGGCATTTACTCCTCCAAGGAATGTAAGCATCAATTCTATTAGGGACAGTATGCAGCCCTTTGTGGAGAAAGTAAATATTATTTTATGCATATCAGCTAGCACTCTAGTGGTATAGCAGTGTAAGATGGGATCTTTTCCAAATAAGTTCAGACATACATTTTACTACACCTAGAAACTGGAAATAATTTATCCTGATAGAAGCATTTAAATTTCCAGTATAGTCACTAATGGTAGGTGCCTCTGGAGATCTCCAGAGGGAGATTTGGTCTGCCTAATTTACACAGTCAGACACAGGAGTATCTTCTACTATGGCAAGATTTCCTAAAATTAGGAAGACTTCATTTACCCTGTAAATAGAAGCTCCAAGTAATGTCTATTATTTTCAAAAGCAGTATCTTTTTGAGATTGTCTTCTGAAAGAAAAAAACACACTGAAAAGACCAAGGTCCAATTGCCTGCAATCACAGCTCCAAAATATCATACTTACTTCATAACCTTAGTATTTGTACTTGCAGGAATGGTGAATTAATCGTGGTTTTAAATTATTGGGGAAGAAAGGAAAATAATTCCCATTATTTTTGCCATACGCAACTGACTTTGCTTATCTTGATTACCTATTAGAGTGATAGCTGCAGACTTCAGTACACAGAAGAATATGCACTGAACCAGTAATTTGCCTGCCGTGAAGATAAATGAATAAAGAAGAGCCCATCATTTAAAACTCTCCAAAACACCAGTCTGTACAAGTACAGAGTTTTACTGAAAAAGGTGACTTTGTCAAGCCATATTCAGTTCTGACTGGTTCAGCAGAGCTCATATCAGTTCCTCTAATTGCACTTTGTTGTAGTGAATATGAACCTGTGGAGTTCAGGGCACAGATTACAGCCGTTGGGATCCAACAGAATCAAAAAGTTCTATTGATTTTTTGGTAAATCCACTATTTACAGAAAAATGAGGATTACTGTGAGCCTCTCACAAAGGAGAACTGCCCAGAAATCATAGCCTGCTGAAGAGAGATACTGTCACTTGTGGAACCAGAGGTTGATTTCAGGGGGCTAAAGTTTTTAGCAGGAGACAACCTGGAAAACAGAACATATGCATTTTATTTTTATATATTTTAAAGCTAATTATTTGTTTGGGATTTTTATGCCTTTGTATATTGAACTGGAAAAATAGAGGAGATACTTAGAGAAATCTGTTTTTTCTGTATGAAGGGCAGATGGTCTTGATCTGTCTTCCTATGTAAACATTAAATATGAGCAGAAAGGGATCTCAAAGATATCTGCTCTTTTGCTATTTAATAATATTTAGTCATTTTTATGGTTAATATGTGCTGTCTGATTTTCTGAGCTCACTGCACCCTCCCTTAAACAGGCTCTCCCTTTATACCTCACAACACTCACTTCCCCTTTGCTGGGAATCTTGAAAGTAAGAAGGGAAATTCAGTGCATCTGGTGATAAAAGTGGTCATCTGCTTTGAAGGCAAAGACAAAATAAGGTTTCAGAAAACAATGAAGCTTCCTAACAGAGTTTTTATACTCTGGATTTACTAGAAAGAATGACTTTTTCTGATCTGGAAGGACAAAATGTATTCGGGAGATGCTTTTCAATTTGTCTTACATTATGTATTCTACATGCAAAACTTATCACCTTCTTTGTATTAGTCTTTACATTGTTTAATCACACTTTTAAAAAATTGTAAAAACACCCAAGAATAAAATTAAGTTGGTATATGTATGTATATACATGTTTGCATATGCTAAATATTTCTGCTTGGAAAATGATACGTCTAGTTTTTATATAAAAGATTGTTTGAGAATAGTTTCAACAACAGTTTTTGTGTTGAAACTGACAACCTTTTGGAAAGGGCTCAGAAACCTGACACAAGAGTGAAATCCTCCAGAACTGACGCCAACTACAGGTGCCACAGTGCAGATGCCAACACGTGGGGGATGCATCCAAACTCCTTTTATATTGCGCAAGACTAAACAACTTCTGTTCTTCTAATCCTGATGCACACTTTTACACAGGGCCAAAAAAACAGCTCTCTATGGTCTGTGGAGTAGTTCTACATATAAGCAAAATATAGACACTGAAATGCAGGTATCTGATTAAAGAACTAAATTCCACCTCTGCTGCAAACAAATGCTATAGGTTATCACTGGTTAAATTGCATTTCAGTGCATTTCACCATTCTTACTTTGAAAAGTACCAGAAGCAAAACTTTTGATTCTTTGTGCATGTTGATATTTACTAGGTGGTAGAGACTGTTCAGTCCTGAAGGCCTTGGCACCATCACAGATTGTATAAGGAAAAGAAAATGAGTCTTTACTAACCACAGGTACACAGAGCTCTGACTGTGGTTGAGAAGGAAGGAGTATATCTTACCATGACATGACAAGACAGAAGGAAATGCTACTTTGATGTCCTAAATCTTGAAATGTTTTAAAGCTGATGTGAAAAGCCAAGTAAAGCTGAATTACCACTCTCATTTCCTTTCTCCTAATATAGAGATAAAATGGCTATATACAAAACACAACTAAGTATAAGAATGTACTTGTTTAGCAAGGTTACAGCAACATGTGATTTATATAAAAATATATATAGTTGTCTCCATAAACAGCAAGTTATATACCAACCTGCAGATCTATTTCATCTTAAAGCTGAATTAAAGTATATACTTCTATAAGTTTCAGAAAGTATTAGCTCTGAAAAACTTGACAAATATATTTTGTTCCTAGTAAGTTAGCTATTTAAAATTTTGAAGTTCAATAATACAGCTTGGGTAGTGTGTTAGGTTTAAGTATGACTATCTCTGAGGCAACACCATAATCCATTAAGCTCCCCTTATTTTCTGCTCATTGTAAGCTTAATATGTGATTCATCTTTTTTCATATCACACAGGACAAAAAGGTGATCTTTTGTATTTGAAGCTCTAATTTACACTCATCTTCCTTTCCCAAGCAGTAAATTGTACAGGAGAAAGCTTTTTCTGTGGCTTCTTCAGCCCCTTCTCCTTCCTGGGGAAAAGCAGTTATTCGTCAGCTCTCTAAGGAATTAGATGCTCTCTTTATCCCTTGACCCTATTTTCATACTCAGAGCTGCAAAAAAAGATACACAGAAAAAAAAGATCCCACAGAAAGATAATACATTTGGAGGTCAGTAAGAGTTTCAGTATGTAAATTATACGTCCTTTTCCCCAAGACCCACTCAAGTCTTTAGGGACAAGGGCAAGTAAGCTCTCAAAATGAAATACTTTATAATGGAAATATTTTATTCCACTCTTTTAGACACTCACTCAAGGAGAAAACAACACAACTCCAAGTCTCCAGAGGAAACCAACACAATAAACTATAGAGGGAAGTTTTAATATCAGAGGAAGGCATTCCTGATATATGAAAGACCTTGGAACTTACAAGTGAGATTTGCAAAGTTTATCTTTGCACAGTATTTTGTAGTTATTAATTAAATCATGACATCTCTTGTAGGGAAAATTGCATTGATTTTCCCATCATTGTAGTCACCATTTTAATACAGAAGAGAGACAAAAGCATGATGCTGAGGATGGAAGGATACAAATGTATTTCTTTTAAGACGGAAGAAATTATGATTGCCTTTGAACTTCAATCCGAATGCCACTTCTCTCAGAAAATAACACTACTGATGGAAAAGAATTTTTTCTGGTTTTTTTTCTATTTCACCACTCTTTCTTTTGTTGTCAGAGAAGAGTTATTGTTCACAGTTAGAGATAGAGGAACCAGGAGGGTTTACTGTGAAGCTATCAGAAATATCTCAACTCCAGAAACCATGTGGGGAACTGTATTTAAAAGCTGTCAAGATGTAAAACCAGAATTAAAGCAAGTCCTTAGACTTGCTTTAATTAACTAAGTGCACTAGGCAAGGAAAATACATTTAATACCTCTAATTTTCATATCTGGGGAATGGGGCAGAGAAGGGGAGACCATAGAAGTGAGAAGCTTCATGGTGTCCCTAAGCAGCCTTTCCTTTTACCAGTGCAAATGACAGGATATTGGGTTAAAAATGCCAGTAGAACCTTTCCTGTCACTGAGTCTTCAGATTAGAGTGAAAACTTGTATTTTTAAACTGAAATATAGAGCTGTTGGCAAAACAACTGTTGGCTTACACAGAATTTTGTTTTTCTCCTCTATTTCTGGCTATCTGTGCATATAAATGCAGCATATAACCAGAGACACCTGTAATCCTGTAAACTTATTACAATATTATGATTGTACAGAACCATATTGGAATTGACTTCGTTGTAAGCCTTAAATTCAGTAACTCACAGATATGTACATCAGGCAATGAACACCAACTTGTTTAGCAAGCATGTGATTTTCATTCAAACTTCATAGTTTTTTTATCTGGTATGTAAACAACAAACTTTGCTGCAATATAAGTTAAGAAAAAACCTAGATTTAGTAAGGAGGGAAGAGGGAAGTTATGTTTTATTGTTATTTAAACATACACATCCAGTTAATATCCCTAAATCGTCCTGTTTGTGCTTCTGTAGGCTTACTGCACTGCTGAGCTGTGGCACTTGCAGGTACAGATGGCCCAGCTGCCAGAGCCTCACTTCCTACACTCATCTACCATATGCAAGCCTTTTGACTAAATCATTTTTAATAACTGAAGTGAGATAGAGAGCCACTAGTGTTTTGCTGTGGATGTGCCCTCAGCAGAAACTTGGATTAAAAATTAACCTTTATGGTAGAGTAACGTAATACTTTCATTACTAGAGTGGTAGTTAGAATCATATTGTATCTATAGGAAAAAGCATCTTACCTGAATAACATGTTTCAGCTTGTCAATAATTTGACTTACTACAGGATCTGTTCCCTTCACTTTTACTTCTGGATTTGCAGACTGAGCTTTGATTCCGCTGCCAACCACACGATGCGTATAGCTGGTTTAATACAGAAACACACAATAAAATGGTTTAGTAACTTATTCTACTCTCAGAGAGTCACCTTCTAGTTTGTACGATCTCTCATGGCCACACACCACTTTTATGAGATGCATTAATTTTGTGCACATATTTTTCACAAAAAATAAATACAACAAAATATAATTATGGCATTTCACAAAGTTCTGTTATTTATTAGATTTTTAAGTTTACTGCAAACTTAAGTTAACTTTAAGGAAAGTTATCTACATTTTGTAGCATTAAACATTCAGCCCTGTGCATGGCTTTTCGTGTGTGTGCAAAAAGACTCTCCTCCATTTTGTCTTTGCTAAATACCAACTACATGATGCCAAAATGTGTGACATTTTAGGTTTTCAAAACAAAATCCAGATTCTACACATGCTGTATGTTCAGAAATAAGTAAAATAAAGAAGAAATAAAAAACAGATATAAGCTGATTCAAAAAAGAGCTGCTGGAGTAAGTGGAACATTATTTCTAATACATCAAAATTGAAAATACAATAAATAAATTAACCACCAAGCAGAATTCTGTAGCTTATTATGAACCAATTCTTCATTCAACTTACCATATTATAGGTAATACTCAAGTTATGCATGAAAAACTGAATATCTACCTTCTCATCACAGACATTGTGCATTATGCAAATACTCTCCATATGCTGTATTTTTTCTGCATTCTCTATAAGAGGATAGCTCTATATGTCTCTGTCTCAAAAGTATTTTACCAGCTGTTATGCTGTAAGAAAGAAAAAAGAAATAACCTTATCAGAGTAAAGAAACGTCTAATCCCTGCCTGCTAGATCCACATAAGCATAGATAACCCAGCATATTCAAATTCTGCAGAATTTCTTTTATGAAAAACATCACACGTCCTCTTAGCTCTGCAAAAAAGCTTCCATATATGCTGAACAATTAATGCAGTTCAGTAAAGCAAGGTTGCTACATAACAACAACATTTTGTCCTTGATCTTTGCTTAAATACCACCTCAAATGAGATTTAGGATATTCCTAAGGAAGTGTACACACAATATGACTCATATCCTTGAAAAGGTGCTATTTTGATTTACAGCAGACAGCTTTTTGTGCTATCTTGCAGTGGTGGAGCTTTTTGCCAACTTGAAGTGATGGGGAAAAGCTTTGCAGAGAGGTGCAAATCTGCAGCCTGCCTGCCAGTGCTGGGCCATTGTTTCATGCAGCAATTTGGGCTGGATCAACAAGTCTGCTGGTAATTCTAAGTGTGAAAAAAGTAAAAGTAAACATAAAAACCTTCTTCAAAAAATTCCTTTGGCAGTTATTTGCATAAAAATATATAAATAAATAAGGAACTCATTCCAGCTGAACAAGGCTGCACTCACCAGAAAAACAACTGGTTTAACTCAACATGCTAGTTTAATGCAATACCAAAGTATTTTTTGATACCATAACACTACAAAAAGTCTTAAAGGTTATGTCTATCCTTTCTATACAGTGGTCTTGTTCTGTTTCACAGCATGCAAAATCTGTGTTCTCACTGTCACTCGGAATTCTTCAATTAACACCTTTTTTCAAATGCTGCAAACCCAACTATTGCTCATTTGTCTCTGAAATGCATAACTGTGAAAAAGAATACCCTTTCTCTTTTTTTTTTTTAAATTTTTTAAAAATTCAATGATACTCATTTCTCTAACCATGCAGGAAGAAATAAATCATGCAGAAGTTGAGACTTCCCTAGACTACAATTTTATTAACTTAGCTCACCTGGGAATTATTTGGCAACGACTCATTCAAGACTATAATTTCTTTTTCAGCTATTTCTAAAATAAAATCAGAAGTCTTGCACAGCAGGTATTTGCTGTAGGATTGACTCCCTTTTTTCACACGAGAGAAAGCAGCTGGGAAAGCAATGCTGTCTTGTGAGTAGACCTGGTATTAGGAGCTCCAGTCATGTTCTCCAACCTCTTCAGAGTCAGTATTCTCTAAATTCCTCGTCAGCTTTTTTCAGTTGAGATTGGGGAAGGGTAAGAAGCTGACGCAGAGGTGACATGTGCATTGAAGCAGTGACAAGAGCACACTAGTGCTTGATAACACCACATCTTTATTTGCATTGAACAAATACTGGATCATTAAGTACTGGTAGTAATAACCTTAGTATTACTTTTTCCTACTTCCTCTGAGCTGTTTAGCACCTTTCTGCCGTCTTTCTCACTACTGACTTTTCTCTCACCAACACTTGGCATGATCCTTTCTGGGGCTTACAGAATGAATTTGTTATTCTCCCTGCTTCCTGCTGCCTGCAGACCTCCTTATCCTCCACAACGATGTTTCCTCACAGAACAGTACACCTTTCCACCTAAAACCTTCACAAATACATGGACTGCCCCCAAAACTGTTCAAACCCTCTTCTGTGAAAACTGACACATTTCATCCCATTCTCCTGACATTTTTGGCTGTTACAGACTCCAGAAGATCCCAAATAACATATAAGATTATGTCAATAGAGAAAATACCAATCCTTATATACCAACCCTTTGGACTCAGCATAATCACTATGCATTACAAAGTTTTCTGTTTTTTTAGGTTTACTAGACATTTAACACATTCCCAAACTTGACTCTTAAAGGAGTTGATACTTCTCTCCAAAAATCCTTATAATTTTGAAGTGATGTATTATTATTCAAGCTTTGTAAAGTTTTTACTCCTTCAAGAGTTTTTAATTTTGCATTTCAAGACTTCAGTCTTGACATGGATCCTCCAGGTTTTGGATGTCAGTTTTCATCCAGGAACATGTCTTTTAAAGAGTCACATATGGAAAATGAAGAGGTGAATACAAAATTTATCTAAATGGATTTCCATTTGGAAGGATATTTTGTCCAAAATGTATTTGGTTTGCTTGTCAAAAGCAAAGCCTGCAGGAGTGGCTTCTGGGAGAAGCTGCCAGAAGCTTTCCCCCATGTCTGGCACAGCCAATGCCAGACAGCTCCAAGACAGACCCACTGCTGGCCAAGCCCATCGCTGATGGTGGCAGCACTACTGTGACAACAGACTTAAAATGGAGAAAAAATTGCTGTGTAAGAGAAGTGGATGAGATTAACTGAGAACATGAGAGAAACAGTCCTGCAGACCCACGGAGAGAGGAGTCTGTGCTGGAGCAGGGTTGCTGGCAGGTGACTCTCTGAAGAACCCACGCCAGAGCAGCCTGTTCCTGATGTACATCACCCTGTGGAAAAGACCCATGCTGGATCAGTTTGTGAAGAACTGCAGCCTGTAAGAAGCACCCACGTTAGAAAAGCTCATGGACAACTGATCCCCATGGGATGGACCCCATGCTGAAGCAGGGGAAGAGTATGAGGAGGAGTGGTAGACACAATGTGTAATAAGTTTTCAAATGTGAGTATACTCAATACACTGAAGTAAATGCATATATATGTTTGGATTTGTCTTGTCACTGGAAATCCTAACCCATATTAAATTTTCTTTCATTGCAAGGTGATCTGGCTTTGACCAACTGGCATTAAAAGCTCGCGTTGAACCTTGAGTTTGTTTTAATTATACATTCTGACAAGTCATAAGGCAGATTAAAAACATTTTTTTCTTTCTTCAGGTGTATAATAAAGCATTGACTAAACACTATGAAGTATTGTTTCATTGATTCTGATAATAAAATTAAGTAATATGAAAGTCAACATCTTTTCGTCTATTTTTTTTCTGCTTGAAATGGTATCTTTTGCATACAAAAATTATAAATTACTCATATGTTGTTTCATATTCCACATATAATTGTATTTAATTAATAAATGTCTATAAATCTAACTTCTTCAAATATTCTAATGCAAACTAAATGATCTGTCAAAGCTAAACAGGCTATTGGGAATCTGAGTACGGTACATAAAACTTCATCCCTGTAGACCCACATTTACATGCAAAATATGTTGCCCTTTGTTTGTGGGTGGGGGGAAATATAAAAATCTCACACTCCTGGTTTGAGAGACTTCATTCATTAAAAAGTTTTAATACAGCATTAATCACTTTCTGTTTCTCTAACTCCTAATGTACAAGTAATGGCAAAAACATTTTAAGGATCCCCATTGAGGTAGTCTGACTTAAGCAAGTGTTGCTCAGATTTGAATCCTGGGGAAAAAAAATGACGAATTTCTTGCTAGAGAAATAATTGCCCCGCCATCTGTGCTCATTTCTGTACAAGCATAGTAATGTATCACATCACTTTAATAGGCAGAGTTGGTCCCCAAGTACTATTCATTTTCATCAGCATTAGGAAAAAAACCCAAGAACCAATATATTTGTATTCTATAAACATGTTTTAAAGTGATGGATAACAAGGTGCCCATTTTCTGAGCTCAATATATGAATATTCATATAAATTACCTATTACACTCTATTGTATTTATGAATACAATTGGTGGGGTTTACATGTGATTCTATCAAGATCTCTGATAAAAGAGAAAATGATTCATTATTGGCTATCACTGATTTCTTGGTGCAGGCAGTTGGAAAAGCTACTAGAAGTAACAAATACATAATTTCTTGTATGAATCAGCCATTTTGGACACAGTGCTTAAGGAAGATCTGTACATGTATATCCCTCCAGCACAAAATAATCTGTATTACATTGTGATGACAACTAATACATCGTATTTATTGTCAACAACTGATTATGATTTTCCTTTTAGAGCTACTTTTAGGCATTTTGACCATGCTCCAAGTGGAAGATTAATGCAATGAAAGGCGTACTACAACAGAAAATGCTTTTCTCCAAAACATCCCCAAGTGCACTTAAGAGGCAATCAAGCCTTTTCCAAGAGACATGGTGATATTCTACATTTTAGCAAGCTTAACTGGTCATCCCATCTTGATGTATCTCTTTCAACTGCTACCATTACCTTCTGTCACTGCCTCCTGCTCACCAGTGGTGTTTCCCTGGACTCTATTGGGGTCAGTCTTTTTTAATGTCTTTATCAATGGTTTGGAGAAGGGCTCAAGTGCAGCTTCAGTCAGTTCACAGATGGCACCAAGTTAGGTGGGACTGTTGATCTGCTGGAAAATAGGAAGGCTCTGCAGAGAGATCTGGAAAGACTCAATCAACGGGAAGAGGACAATGGCATGAGATTCAACAGGTCAAGTGCTGAGTCCCGCAGTGGATTCATAGCAACCTCATACGGAACCATAGGCTCAAGGAAGACTGACTTGAGAGCTGATCAGCAGAAAGGGACTTGGGGATGCTGGCTGATAGACAGCTGAACATGAGCCAGCAGTGTGCCCAGGTGGCCAAGAAGGCCAATGCCATCCTGGCCTGGATCAGCAATAGTGTGGCCAGCAGGACCAGGGCAGGGATTGTCTCTCTGTACTCTGCATCGGTGAGGCCTCACCTCAAATCCTATGTTCAGTTTTGGGCCACTCACTTTAAAAAGGACATTGAGATGCTGAAACATGTCCAGAAAACGGCAACAAGGCTTATGAAGGGTCTAGAAAATATGTCTTCTAAGGAGCTGCTGGGGAAACTTAGGTTGTTTAGTCTGGAAGAGACTTGGAGGGAACTTCATTTCTCTATACAACTAACTGAAAGGAGGCTGCAGTGAGATGGTGGTCAGTTTCTTCTGCCACGTCTCAAGTGAAATGAGGAAATGGCCTTAAGTTGTGCCAAGAGAGGTTCAGCTGAGATATTTAAAAAGAAATTTCTCTAAGAGTGGTTAGGCATTGGAATAAATTGCTTAGGGAGGTCGTGGAGTCACCATCTCTGGAAGTGTTTGAGAGGAGTCTGGATGTGTCACTGGGGGATATGGTTTAGGGTGAAAATGCTCCTAGTTTCATGGTTGGACTAGATTATCTTAAAGGTATCTTCCAACCTTGATTATGATTCTGTGATTCTTGGGCTTTTACAGTGATTGGCTCAATTGACACTATCAAGAGCTACTCAGGAATCTCTACATTAAGTTGTCAAGTTATAGGGTCATGAAATTGAGACAACTGTTCTGGCTGTGAAGGGCTTACAAACATTGCCTTACCCCTGAAATGCTGGTGTGTGCCCAGGTAGTCACACAGCTGTAGGATATTCAGTGGGGTCACAGCTGTTGCAGCTGTACAGAGACACCTCCCGACAAAGCTCGTTTTGTTCATCACTTTGTGGCACTAAGACTCTCATCTCCATTTGTGATATTTCATCTCAAATTAGATCTTACAGCATTAGAGTAATCTCCATGACAGTAAACAGAAAACAACCACTAACTCCTGATGTGGTAACAATTGAGAAGTCTCTCCATTGACTTAATTTTCTGCGTTTTAAACCAGTTTGGTGTAAATGATGTAATTCTTGTTTTCATGTGACGGTTCGAATCAAGCAGTGAAATTCTAAGGAACTAGTTTGAAAGTAGGTGTTTGCTTCCACTGGGCTCTCTGAGAAGATCCAGAGGATGAGAATATAATGTGCAAGAGACCAAATAAATTTTAAAATAGTATATTTATTTACTGTATTTACTTGCCTGATTCCATCTCCTTTAACTGGCATTTATACAGTAACCAAGCTGCAACTTTCGCAGTATGTTCCCTCCATAAAAATGGGTTTTCTTTTTTGCATGCTTCAGTTTTTAAAAGTAAGCCTTCATGTACTGGCCTTGTTAAGGGATTCATTTTGTTCAGCTTCTCTTGTTAATTGAATTCTAAATTAGTTCAGAACTTAGGTTGTTGGCACTTACAAGTTTCAAACAAGCACCTGTATTTATATAGTCTCACTGTGTTTAAGAATGGTAAAATATCACAGTGTGCCCACTACATTCTGTTTTATTTCAGACATGGGATATGATTTTTAATAACTCATTCTCAGCTTGCTTGCCTTATGATTGCAGATAAATAATGGTTTACACCTGCTATTGCTAGCATCTTCATCACAACTGGGCATTTCAAAATTCTGGGTAATGTTAATTGAGAAATTAACAATTACCTGAATAGTAGTAAAGAGTAAACATATGCAGCAACAAAAGAGTAAGAGTGTTTAGTGGTGTAAATTTTAATTAGCAAGGATGAACAAATCAAAGAATCACTGCAATAATAAAAACCATTTGGAACTTAGACAGGTGTATTGGCTATTTTATAGTCTTACATAGTTTTTTTAAGAACAGATATTGCAAAATTAGCTTCAGAAAGTTTGTAAAAAATATCTTAGACCTAGTTATCAGAGAAAGTATTTGTAGTAGTTCTAGGACAGATCCCATTTGCCCCAGACATTTTCAATACATTTTAATTGTTAAAAAATATAAATAAAATAAAATAAAATATAAAATGTACTTGAATTTTTCAATGGTAATTTATTTTTACACCTGTAATATAGTATACGTCTAGAAAAAGCAGATTGCATATACATTTGTTAAATTTAGGGACAACATGAAGTGTAGAAAGCAACTGAGTAAAATTTGTACTATTTGTGCTTCAGGAAAAAATATGCTCCTATAATTATTTAGGCTAAAGCATGTCTAATATTGTATTTATTTATTGATATAAATATATGTATTTATATAGTATATAAATACATAATATAAAATATAAAATAAAATATATGTATTTCTATATATTTATATAAAATATGTATTTATGTATTTATTTATAGATGTATTTATCTATATGTATTTAATTTTTTATCATTGACCAGACCTCCCTTGTTAAAGGGAAAAAAAGAAATAGCAGCTCAGCCTTTAGCCTTTCCCTTAAAGACTAAGTGGCGTGTCTTTGAAATACTACTTTTAAAACAGATATTTCATTTTAACACAGCTTATTTGAAACTAGGTTCATGTGAATTAAACAGGTAACACTGAAGTCCTTCAGACTACTTCTTTCACGGAATTTCCAAGTGTGGCCCAGTCCTGTTATTTATTTTGTACAGAACAAAATCTTTTCTCATCAATAATTTTCATTATGTTCTAATCCTACAAAATATTTTTGAGCTCTTCTAAAGCTCATAAACCCCCATTATTCCATTGCGATCTTTATTTGAACAATAAAATTTTTGAGAGGATTTTATACGTGATTGGAAGCCAGTTGGTCACAGTTTTAAAGTTAGCTGTGTCTTCTAAAAATAAGTTCTTAATAAGAAATAAGAAGTGCTAATGATGTCCCGAAGGCTTCCTTAGGCAGACAGGTCTCCCTCTAGAGACTTTCAAAAGCATCAGCTTGTCTCCAGTTGCTCTGTATGGAACATGTATTTAGAAGGAATGTTTTACTAGGCATCTGAGATATTCTACAGGATGTGCGTCTGTTAAGTCAGACTATCCTTTTTGCAAAGAATGGAGCTTCTATTAAAAGCTATATTTTCTTCAGAAGAATAAATGCTGCAACTTACCCGTTGAAAGTTCATTTTTTAAAGCTTTCTTCTAGCACAGCAAATAAATTCTGCTCATATTTAAAAATGGATGAGTAGCACATGGAGACAGCTTTGAAATACACCTAATTTGCCTGGATCTGCATTAACTTGTTAAGGTAATCTATTTCAAGACAAGGTTATATACATTGTTTTTAAGATATCATCTTCTCCTGCTGATTTTTCTTATTTTTTTTCTTGGCGATCCTCTGAATGAATTAGTCCACATTTGCTGAAAGAATTTTGGAACAATTTTGTCTCAATGTTATAAAACCTTAAATACATTTCCCTGAAACTGCTGTTATTTCCTATTGCAAAGAAAACATCTACATCATGTTTTCAACATCAGAGAATTCTGTTTCATGTTACTTCAAAGTCTAATTTTTATACTGTTTTCAAAATTCCAGAACTTTTGAAGAATTCTCACTCAAAAGATATCATGGAAATTAGTCTCTGTCAATTAATGGTAATTGCTGTAATAGCTATCTATGTGTACCTATCCCTCCAGTATGTTGCTATTTCTGGACAGAGACACTATTCTTACTTGTGATGCAAAATGAATGCCCCAAAAAGCGTGACAAAACATGTCTCTAATGCACCTTAACAAATAAATGTGTTCTAGTAATTGCAAGGTCTGTCGAAGAGAAAAGAGGAGCTTTGAGAGAGATATTTCATTTAAACTAGGTGCCTTGGGTAAGTCACATGTTTAAAATTGAGAAAATAAATTCTTATTACATTAGAAAATAACTAAACAGCAGACATATGCAAGTGCACTAAATCTAGATAAATGAGGACAACAGCATCTCCTTCTTCTTGTAGTATTCTGGAAATCTTCTAACAACTGTAATAATTCTACTGTACTTTCACTTAATGGAGCAAGGAAATGAGAGATATTAATTATCATAAACAAGCACATAAATGTTTATAGCAAATAGCTGGCAAAACAAAAGGAATTACCTTGGAAAAACAATTCAAGCAACTCGGAAGCGCAAAGCTGTCAAGCCTAATTAGTATAAAACTGAGAAACCTGCTTCCCCTATAGGATACTAAAATATTTCTGCTTGGAAATGACAAAAGGGTCATGTAACTGTGGCATTATGCAGGGAACCAAAGCTTGAAGAAAGAAGTATGACATGTTATATTTTGCTTAACATAATGCTTCACGGCAGAGACCAAAGGGTCCTCCAGGGACCTAGAATGCATCTGATAATTTTGGGGCTGATACCCGACACAATCAATACTTGTCTCACAGCCCTATAGGAAGTACACCACTACAGATTATGTCAAAAGTGCATTTTCACAATCCCCTCTTTGTTATTGAGTGGTTTGGGGTTTTTTTTACTGAGGTAATTTATGGAAAATTAGCACAAAATGAGAGTAAAGTTATGGTGAAGGACTATCGAGCAGATAATTAACTTGAATATGATTATTGATAAAAGGAAAAAGGTCATTCAGCAAATAAAGGTCATCTGAAGGAATCAACCTAAGTCACTGTGCAATGCTAAGAGAAAAGTGCTATTTCAGCAAATTCACTGACATGAGCCACTTGATAGATTTTTTTCCTGTTTATTCTAAAGAATTAAATCCCATGTGGTGAAAAAGCTGCTTTTTACCGTCCTTCTCTGTTTTCAGAGTACACTCAGAGTTAGCAAAATATTGGTGGATTATTAATAAAATAGTGTAAGTGGCCAATCCATCACCGTGGCTTTGGACTCTAATTTATCAAAATGTGGATAAATGATGATGCAAACTAGGACTCAATGACATGTTTACAACTGATGATGCTTTTGATCTTAAATGTTTTTTGAAACCTATGTGCTTAATAGTTATTGGGGGGGACGGGGGGGGACAGGAAGGTGGGTTGGTTGTCATTTGCCATTTTGATTTTGCTGGTTTTCGGTTTTTTCCTCCCAGATAAAACATTTTAATGTAATCTGTTCCGATTTTCAATGCTACCAAGTCTTGGAGAACATATTTTCCTGAGGAGATATTGGATGCAACTGTTTCTTCATTCAAAACAGTTTTACACTTACTCAAGCATGTATACTTCATATACATCTGTGTGGAAGGAAAATCAGTCCCCTGGATTACTCCACAGTTTGAATTGGAGAAGACTTTTCTCAGGAACTGTACGTTTGTTCAGCAGTTAACCCATAACTTTTTTTTCATTTCACAGCTTTATCATTCACAGCACCTTTGCTGGAAGCATTTGCACTCCCTGATTTGCAAACTACCTGCATTGCCTGTTCTCAGAGTGCAGTGAATAGCTCATATGAAGAACAAATATAGAATTATGCATCAGAAGTTCTACAGCATGCTGTATTTTATTAAATAATAGAAACAAGCATTACACTATAATGCCAGCTATGTGCCAGTGTTACTTAATCTTTATGGGAAATTAAGCAGTTCGTAGAATGCCATATTTTAGCAATTAGAGTTAAGTAACTTTTCATTTTATACTGGTGCTTAACTAGCCTTATAACAAGACAAGTACAGTTGCCTTAACCTTTGATGCTTCTCACCCTGCACGAGAGCCATGATGAATACTTTTTACAGCATTTCGGGACAAGTCACAAAGAATATGGACTTTAAATAAAGTTGTATTCAAAGATAGTGCCATATGCATGAAGAGCTTCAGTTTCAGAAGCCATTAGTAGCAGAGTAATGAACTGAACTTCTGTTCTGAGTGACAAACTTCTGGAGAAGGCTGAAGGATATTCTGTGAAGTCACTATGCAGTTATCTGAACTGGCCTATTAAGACTTGTGTCCTTCAGTTCAAATTCTGTTAGACAAAATCATATCAGTACCACAAAAGCATGTTTTAGATGCACATTTTTAATATCCAGCAGAGTAAAAATAATGTAAACACTATGCAAAAAGCATATCATGGCACAGGGCACATAAGCAGGGATAAAAACACATTCAAGGATCTTTCAGTGTTGTCTGCAACATTTCAGCCCAACAGTTCTGGTATTCATGTGCAATGTGGATCCATTTTTAATGTTGCTTTAAAAAGATGAACTAACTCTTTACCCTTTGTGGGTACAATCAATAAATATATAAGCTAAGAAACCTGAACTAGCTAATGTTTAAGTGTTTAAAGACAGGGAATGTATTGGAGGCTTAAGAGCTTTAATAAACTTTTGGGTTCCCTTTCTTCCCAGCCGCCCTTCCCGCCTCTTCTTTTTAAAAATTTCATTTATCCCATTCAGTTATTGCTTTCTTCTAGATATAAATGAGTGGATGTAAATACATTTATTTTCTCTTCAGTGGGAAAAGGTTCAAAAGACCACAGTAATGAAAATATTTTAACTGAATTACAGGAAGATCATATTTCCAGGTCATAATAAAAATAACTGGTTCAGTTTTATTGTCACATGAATCACTGTAATTGTTCTTTGTTTGGCCCCATTGTGACAAAATTACAATGAAAATGTGGCAGTAACTCTTATTCAATCAAATCTTAATAAAATAGAACTTTTAAACAAATATCACATATTTTTCCCTTGAGAATGTTCCCCCCATAAGAAGAAGGAATATTATAAAATTATTAGTTACTCTATTCCACTTACCTATTATTAGCTATTTAAAATAAGACAACTACTGCCTAAGCATCTGTTGCCTGCAAACTATGGAAAGAGAAAGTGTTGCCAAAAAACATTCTTCAAGAAAACAGCACCCTACAGCAAATACTGAATGTCTGAAAATGTTAAATGAACCATGTGTTGCAAAAATATATAAAATTCCTCTGTACAGTTATGTATTTGTATTTATGTATACATACAGACATCTCATTTCTGTTATGATCTACATACTGAGCCAAACTCAAGTATCCCTGTTCTGTATCATGAAATGGTCAGAATTTCTACGAAAAAATGGCTGGATTTCAAAAGCATTGTAACAGTGAGGAATTTCACTGAGAGGAAAAAGCATGCTTCAGCATCATGGGACTTGGGAAAGTAGGGTTTCACTTGTGTCTCTACGTATTCCTGATTTAACAGGGAACAAGCAACTGGAAACTAGGTCTTCCACACTGCAAGAGTGTTACAGTGACATTTTAGTCACAAGTTTTAGGTCATTGGCTGATGTCAGGAGAACCACAGCCTAATTTCTTATGCAAAATCTCTGGGGAGAGAGCAGTTCAAAAAAAGGATTCACAATCACCAGCACAGTCACAGAAATTAGTATGTTTCTTGAGCTAAACATCCTGTTGTCTTTATCAATATACACAAACTTCAAGTCACCTTAAAAATATTTCTCTTCAGCAGGTTGTTTTATATTAATTCTATTGATTCTGTGGAGTTTACTTAATTGTCAACTGATAGGATTAAACATAATGATTCAGGTGATTGACGTGCCTCAGATTTATTTCATGCTGTAACACAAGAAAGAGCTGGTAACAGGAAATTCTCCTCTCTGTTGACAGAGTGTTAGTCACATCTGTAGGTCATTCACCTATAGACTTATTTGATCAGAGAGGAAAAGGACTGGGGTTTGTTGTAAACAGTTGGGGAGGAAATGAAGAAAGATAAAAGTTCCCATATCTTTACATAAAAGCACAAATTCTTTGTTCTACAGTTGCTGGATAAAATGATGAAATATGCATGACAGCAGGAACTAAGATATCTAGTTCCTCGGAAGCCATCCTAATCACTAGGCTGGAGGCCCATGGTCATTCCTGCAACATTTTTGTTCAACTCATGAATCTCAAATTAATCCATATAATCTATATAAAGAAATATAAGTAGAAGAGACAAAGAACTGTGTTTGTGATGCCTGCAATGGCCTATATCCCTGCAGATTTTGAGATGAGCAGCAGCCCTGAAGCCTCAGTCATTAGAAATGGATCTACTCCCTCCTCTGGTAATATGCCTCTTACTGCTGAATTACAGGAAGAGGGAAATTATCTCTATTTTTTGTTGTTTTGGTTTGGGGCTTGTTTTTTTTTTTTTAGCACATCCTAATCCATTACACATGCTCTGATAACACTGAATAGGTTGCATATTGCATATAAAACAGCCAAATCCTTCAAACTGTGAAGCCCAAAGAGGTTGGTGCTTGAGCTGGAATTCAGCGGTTCCACACTCTTATCCCTGAAATAGGCTTTTAATAGCCAAGGATGAAACAGCACTTGGCAAGCAGTTTGAAGAGGAAGTGCCACAGAAAGTCAAGCGATAAACAGATGGAGCAGCATGTATAGCCATGCAAACTTCTGATGTACAGAGGGTTGTGCTTTTTCTTTTTTTAAATCAGTGCTACCGACAATTACCTCCCCTCTCTGGGAGTTTTTGGAGTATTGCAGAACTAAGTGGGCCTTAATGTCAACATCTTAAGGCCATTCTTCAGACTGTGGGGTTTCCTCACCAGATTTTTTATTTTCCTTAGGAGACTGTAGTCAGTAAAGTAACTGTTGAAACAACTGTAATCCGACCATTTAAAAATGCTCATTTGCAAATTAAAAAATACTTTTTTTCTTTCTCCTTGAGCACCCTCCCTATAGCATAAGGCCTGATTTGACTAATAGTACAAAAGATGCTTCACTATGAAGGGGATGAAAGCCTAAAGCACGAGCTATTAGGGAAACAAGTTTATCACAAGTCCTGTGAAGCACTGGAATATGTTTGGGAAAAGCTGTGGACTTTCCATTTGGGATTTGATGCTGCCAATGCCAAACTGCCATGAGTCTGCTGTAAACACTCGAACAAGGCTTGGAAGCAGCAATTTCATCTGAACTCCTGAGGTCTACACACAATAAGGCAAAATTCTAATATTCCCAATATTGTGAACAATATAGTAACATAGTCTATTAGTTCAACTTTCGCCACTGTCTACTTAATTTTGGAGTGAATATTAGAATGTATTTTCATTAGGATATATCTTTCCAAGCAATAGAGAAGGAACAAAGTGAAAGTCAAGCCAAGAAAAAATACTTGGGTCAAAGTATTCATGACACATCTCAGAAATACTCATTATTCAGGTCATTGATCTTGCTACTTGGTTTTCAGAATAGGACTGAGACACCAAATAGCATTGAATAATTTTTTTCAGCCTTCAGCATTCACAAAGAGCAGTATTAATGCAATCTATATTTTCTGACTTAATCAAGACCCAATCTTATGCTCTTCATTCAAAGGAATTTTCAATTTAAGGTCCTGAACTTTCAATGAGTCTATTCAAAGAGGTCTCTGGCCAGGAAGATAGTGAAAATGCAGACCTCAACTGCAAATAGGATTATTTTTGTAATATCACTGTTTTGGACATCTTAGAAAAGTATTGAAATAAAAAGGTGCAATTTTTTTCTCTTTTTTTATTTATCTGCTGGAATGTTTTCTAAATATGGCTGCAATATTATAAACCAAAAGACATAACAAAAGGACTTCCTAAACAGCCTCTGATATTATCAAATGAGTGTGTTGCTCACCAAGACAGGCATGTGCATGTCTTGCTCTGGGATCCCAGATTGCTTTTGTCTTTCATGAATCTGGGCAGGTGTCATCCAAGTTTATGAACTCAAAACCATTGGTCAGATGATTAGAAAGAGTTCGAGAGTCCTTCAGCCATTCTGCTATAGATCTGTCAGCTCAACTCTGTTTCCAAAAGCTTTAGCAGCCCTTATCAGAGGCAAGTAGGGAGGTTGATATCAGTCACTGTGAACACTAACTCCCTCTGGCAAAGTTTAAAAATGAGACATACATTTTAAAAAATACTATCTTGGATAAAAAGATTGAAAGGAAGTCAGAATAAAGCACAGAACTGAACTTAGATTTCTCAATTCTCAAGCTGTGACACAAGCATTGGATAATTATTTTGTTATTTATCAGTAATTTCACTAGTGTATTTAAAAAAAAAAAGAAAAGAGATTAAAACTACTGGTTTGTGCACCATGGGGGTGAAGTTTAATTTTTTTTCTCTGGAGGAAAGCAGTATAGTAATTTTAAAACTCATATGAGATGACAGAAATCTGAATATCAACAGAAATTTTTTTGTCCCTGGAGAAAAAGAGGTATTAATTACATCAATTATTTACCAGATACTTCAGGTAAATATTGGATCTTCAATAAAATTTAGATTTACAGGCAAGATTTTCTTCTCAGGCATGGTTATACTGTTTACTCTTTCCCTTGGTTTTTACTTTAATTTTGTAAATGTAACCAAAATCTATTACCACATAAGGGAGGTGTCCTATCTTTCTTCTATCTCCTTTGAGAAACAATGTATTTTCCTTTTTTTTTTTTCCACTGGATGCAATATACTAAAATACTAGGAAAATTTTAAAAAATTAAAATTATCTATATTTTTTAATATTTATTGTCTGTAATATTTAATATCTTTTATACATATCTTTATATCATTTGTAAATGTGTTTGAGCTAAGTTAAGTTCTGCACTGAATTTCAACTTTCTATCATATATTTTTAAAATATATAATACATAATGTAATAATGTGTAATATAATTTATATATATATCATTAACTGTAGATTAGGTGGGGGTTGCCACTTTGCCCCTGAGGACAACATCAGCTTAAAGAATTTAACTTTTTTTTTCTTTTTAGTTTGTGCCTCATTCTGTTTAACTACTAATCACAGACAGTGATCAATAAATAGTAGCAGGAGACATATTTCACTAAATCATCAAAATCACTTAACTCACGAGCCTTTCTTTTTATTTCCTCTCCCCTGTCCAGCTAAGGAAGGGAGCGACAGAGAAGCTTTGGTGGGCATCTACATCTGGAGTACAGCCAGGAACAGCTCACCACAGATCTGTGCAACATAAAATCAAGAAGGCATGGAGGAGTTTTGAGACGTTCTCAGTTTCTAAAGCTAACACTTACATGTTTATCTTGCAAACAGCATTGACCATAAACCTGGCTGCACACTGGGCTAGGGGTTGATTTTCTAAACAGCTGAACTCTTTCTGAGAAGCGTTTAGTTCATTTCACTTGCCTATTTCCCTTTTCTTTCATTAGAAGACTGACGCTGCCCAGAAGGACTCTTCCTCTCCCTCAGCTATGCATGTGCTGATTGAGATGCTGTCAGGTACCACAGCTGGCCAACAGCTGCTGCTTCAGAACTGTGCAAATCTCCCACAGTGTATCTACCTGACCCAAACAGGTCATTCTAGTTACTCTGGGTATTGCAAAAAAGCACATTACAAGCATTGTACCTTATTAAAATTCAGTATTATAAATCCCTGAACTGCATTGGGAAAACCCAACATTAGCCATAGTTGTAAACCAACACTAATATCAATTCATGCAGCAGTTTCAAACATCTATATTGAATTACACAGGGTTTTTTTTACTTATTATATAAATCAAGATTGCACTCAAATTACAACTAGACATAGATCAGTTATAAATTTAGCTCTTGGATTTTGTTGTTTTGTTTTTGTTGTTGGGTTTTGGGCCTTTTTTTTTGTTTTTGGTTGGTTGGTTGGTTTTTTGGTGGGTTTTTTTGGTTTGGTTTGGTTTGGTTTGGTTTGTTTGGTTGGGGTTTTTTTTGTTTGGTTTGCTTTGTTTTTATGTATTTGGGTAACCTTCATATTAAAACTTACCCTCTGGGTTTTGAGAGCTTCTTTTGAGAAACCTCCAAGTTGGATAGCCAATCAGCCAATCAGCCAATCCTGATTTGAGGGATGTGAGCTCAACATACTTTAGCAACCCTAACTAGAGTACAGCACCATGTTAACAAAGATGCACAGCTTTCAGATTGAAGCTGGCTGGCCTTTAGCCAGCTCTGAGCACACGTAAAATGAGTGTAGGTTTGTCTGCAAAAGGCCAGGAAGATTTGCTGTGACTTGCAGTAAATCAGATTCCCAGCATTTCATAAAAAGATCACATTTTGCACAGCCAGGTGTTAATGGCAAAACCTTGAAAGCATCTGTGGCTAATGTTTGAATACGTATGTCATATATCAAGAGACCTTTGTCGATATAACACTGCCAACTACACAGAAATGCAAGAAGGAAAAATTAAGTCCCAGTGAGATCTAGGAAACTAGAAAATGTCTACTTGATACAAGAATTGCACATGCAGGGGCTTTTGTACCCAGAGAGACTATTTTAACTGGGGATGAAGTACAAGGATAAAAATGCTTATTCATTAGAAAGTGAGGACCTGATATTAGGACTATTTCACATGTGGGCACTTTGAAAGCCACTCATGTTAAACTAATCATGCACTTGTACTAGACAACACTTTAAATAAATTTGACAACCTACCTGTGTAACTAATGTGAATGCAATTCCATAATTTCATACTTACATGATTTACAAATGCTTGGAAAATGAAAATTTTGCAGTAGATAAAATATGACATAGGTGGTTATAAGAAATTATATTTATACCATCATGACCGCCCATTTTGTCAAGCCACATCACTTGAGAAAACAAGGTTTTATATATAAGCATAAATAACAGAACTTGAGAAGATTTTGTCTGGTGCTGTGTACTGGTTTTTTTATGGAAGATAACAACTTCAAGCAAAATAATGTTTACTCATGACTTTATATTTCTGCAATGAGAAATATGTGACCTTTTACAATAATTTTGGCGACTGATAAAAGATGTATGCAGCAAAAGTTTATAGTTCTATTTAACCTAATCAGAATCAGTTCAGAACTTCATCAATATTAATTCTAATGATGCTGCCACTTCCGATACATACAAAGAGGTAATTTTCCTAATGTTATTCTATTATTTACATTTGTATGGAGGGAATAAACAGCACAAGAATTTTTTTTTTTACATAAGCAGGAAGTAAAAATTTCAAAATGCTTATTTTGCACATACCACATTTTGAAATGTGCTATGAAAGAACATGGTAAACAATCAACAATCTTTTTATGCCCATTATAACACTTCTGGATTTTATATTAACAACATCTGGTTGACTAGAGCTCCTCATGTTTCGGGCAAAATTATTTAAGTTCACACCAATCAGCTTCCTCATATTTAGTAGGCAAACAAAAAGTGCAGCAGATTTTGACTATTGTTTAAGTGAATAATCCCAGGAAAATACCAAATAAAATATGCATCTATTTCAATGCAGCGAGATAGGAGAATTCACACAAATTGTTCAACACCCACACATACAGTGAACATGTCCACACCTGGGGAATGCATATGTATATATTCGTGAACAGACATATATGTCTAACAAACTAAAAATACTGCAGTTGATCAAATCCCCAAAGCGGGATTTTACACACCATTTCTTGGGATAGCCTGCTATAACGTACTGTTAGCAGAACAAAGTGTGTAATAAAGCAGTCAGAGTGATTGTAATGTAGGGGGAAAAAAGACTTTTGATCTGCTTAAAAGAAATGGCTTTAGCAGCTATTAGACAGCTCTCCACTGAGAGGTCATTATCTGGGGGTACATAGATTGGCCTGGGTTAATTCTGCCAAAGTAATTCTCTTAAAGTGCCAATACTGACTGCTCGTTTGCTCAGTCCCACTGTAGACAGAGGAGAGACAGAGGCAACTTTGAAAATTATCCCATGCAAGTCTGATTCAGCTTTTTAAGAGCCTCTATCTCTCCACTTGTGACATCCAACACACCACCACAATGGCAGACTGAGAGGAGACAGGCAAGAAAGATGAGCTCAGGGAAGCAGGTAAGGAGTGGCCAGCAGTCACCATGGAGAAAACTGAACCGATCTCAACATGGCAGGGACACGAGGGTGACCTTTGCTGCCAATATCCATTGTACCAGTGGGTCTGAAGGCTGTAGACAGCCTTCCTGGCAATCATTAGGAGACACCAATGTCTTCCTGAGCTAGCCAGACCGTGAGGGAAGGGAAAACATACAATGGATCAACCCAACAAAAGTTATAAAAGCTGCACAGTTAATGAAAGGAACTATGAACAGAGAAATGGGCTTGAGTTGGCTTTCACCCATATGCTCAATCACAGCAACTGGGTGTAGTGGCCCAGGTGGCTGAGTTAGAGCTTGGTGTCCTTGAAAGTGTGGAGGACTGGGAAGAAATTGGAGATGGGCCAGAGGGGAGTGAAGAAGAAATGGATTTTCCCTCTGACCTCCTATCCCTGTACTACAGATAGTATGGGCCACTATCTCCCTCCAACCACTCAGTTTACCTTTATCTCATTGTTAGTGCATTGGTTGTTTGTTCTATAATTCACTTGTATTCACTTTCTTATTAGTTCTGAAACATGTAATCCCGCCTTGTTAGCCCCCCTTTATAACCTGATGCATAGCCTTTGTTCTGCACTCTTCAGCCCTTACTCTTCAGCTTTTCTCTTCAGCCCCTACTCTTCAGCTCTGTATTCTCTTCAGTTCTGATCTCCATGTAGCAAATAAACCCCATCTTTTATAAACTTGAAGAGTCCTCAATCTCGTCTTTTTCTAAATCAACCTCTAGAAGCCCTCTCGTGCGTAGCCCCCATGCCGGTGCCAGCAGAAAGAACCACTGTGGGAAAAGGCTCCCCTGGTCATGACTTTAGGGTGTTGCCGCCACAACTGGGGACACCTGGTGTCATGATTTCTTGGTGAGGATACAGGGACCAGTAATGGGAATCATGTTTGCATTGTGGTTCAGCTGTGTTTTTAGATCACTGTATTATGTTTTGGTGTGATTTCAGAATATTGCTGCATTACTTTCTTATGTCAAAATCACATGTAATGCCAACTATCTTCACGTAAGTAAATTTGATATTAAACATTAAGCTCTCCTTGTGTGAAATACCTAAAAAAACCCAGTCAGGCAGTACTAGACTCTGACACCACTGTGCATAGGAGGCAGGAGGACACAGACTCCTTGTTTAAGAGACAGGCAGTTTTTTTAATTAAGTTGTGATGAATAAGGGACAAGTGAGATGTTCAGGATTCAGGTCACTGGATTTCAAGTTGCATGGTGCCTAATAGGATTTCAGGGACTACATGTAGTTGTGTTTAATCAATATAGGATAGTCATTTAGGAAAGAATATGGCATAATCCCATTTTGAGCAGCATTTTTCAAAATTGGTCTCTCCCTATATACTGGGTACACTGGCCTTGTTGGGGAGCTTAGGATGTTCTGTGGCTGATTACCTTGCAGTAAACAGGAAAAAAAACCAACTAAGTAAGGAAAAAAAGTCTATTTCTCATCTGGGCCTTATCCTTTACTTAGACATTTTCCAGAGAGTTCTGTGAGCAAATGATAGCCAAGGTACACCCTCTCGAATATGTAACTGTATTAACCACATTAAGGAAAATGCAAGTGTTTGGTAGGTTATGATAAAAAAGAGAGAGAGCACTATGAGTAAAGGAGTTGCACTTCAGCAATCACTTCTGGCTGTCAAAATAACTGATTCTAATACGAACATTCAACAGAGAAGAGAAAGTGCAACCATATATTATGCAGGGAAAAAATTAATCACCGTATCATGTAATTTACAGACCAGTGAATTGATTGGCCCAGGTTCCTGAATTTTTAATTTTATCTGCTGTCAGTACAATCACTGTAGTTCATGCCAACACCATATGTTACCTCACACACACACACCACCCCACTTCTGTGCACTGTCAGATAATGAAGATCTAGGAGAACTCCACTCCCTTGGCTGAGTCACACGTAAGGCTTAAAGAAACTTGGCTCTCTGTATTCATGTTTGTAAAGATTGCACTTGGTCCAGAACAGGTGTGAGTGTTAGGTAGGAAAACACATATATAAACAAAATATTTTTGCTTAAATAAACCCTTGGGAAAAAAGCTTTGAAGGGGGAGAAGTACATGTAAAAACTTTTCTAGGTAGATTTGTGTTTCCAATTTAAAGTATTCATAAAAGTAATTTGAAATGAGAATAATATAAGTAAAATACTAATGAGAGTAAAGATACAATCTTTATATGATCTCTAAAATTTACCTACTATTTATCAATATGATTATCAAACAAGTGAAAATAGAAGATAATTTTATATTTTAAATTTTAATTTTAAAACAAAATCTAACATATAAACTTTAAGAGCAATGGAAGCAAAGCTGGTATGTATAAGAACTCAATAGCCAAAGACCAACATGAAAATGAGAACAGTTGTAATTTGTACTGGAAAACAGCATTAAAAGACTTGAAAAAACATGGCATAATTGAAGAAAATTTTAAATATCTCTTATCCAAAATCTACAGACAAACATCTGTATCTGTGGCATTACTTCATCTTCACAGTTAGAGACAGTTAAAAAACTTCTGTATATATGCTGCCTTACACATCTTATAGCAAGTAATTTTCAGACTCAAAATCACTGTCACAATGTGTTTCCAGCAATCATTTAAAGCACCTTAAATAATTCAGTGCAAACTAGGTCTTTGTTTTCCTACATACAGCATACAGCAAAAATAAAGCAAGACTGAACTTTGCTTAGAGATGTTATACTAAACTATAGCAGTAAATGGGCATAGTACTGTTTTATTCCCAAACTAGAAATATTATTTTTTTGCAATGCTGAGCAATGGAACAATTACTTAAGAGAATTAATTAGCAGAGCAAGTAGCAGTTACCACCTTTTTTAAAAATAAAAGTGGCTATCATTATAATGTTAGGTGTGGATCTCATCCAGAAAGTGTTTGACAGGTGATTTGAGAACATGCCTTCAGACAGGGTCTGTAGGGGATTTAGTGAGAAGAAAACCTAATTTTATGATCAGTGTTTGGATTTGCCATGAGATAACCACGTAGCTGCTCAGATTGAAATTGCCTAAGATAATTCTGCCTATGCACAGAAACAGAACTTTTGGTTCCCTATTAAATTTTCTGATGACTGTTGGTGTTGAGGTAGGCATTTTAACGATCACAGCTTCTTACACGTGCACATAAATTCTGTGGACCAGAGCCAAATTTATTAACCAACTTGTGATGCAGAAAATCTCTGGCAGAAGCAGGCAATGACTTGATTCCTGGAAGCAAAGGCAGTTCATGATTACAGACCTGATCTGGAATTAAGGGAAATGGCTACTTTAATTCCCTGCTCTGTCACAAACTTTCTGTGACCTTCACCGAGTCCTGCTGGATACATCTATTTATATGTTGAGCTATCTCCAGATTTTTTCCAAATTAATCAATGTGAACCTCTAAAGCAGCACAGTTGCATACACACAGATGGATCTGTGAAGCATGGCACTCTGGAAGCTAATTCATTCAATTTCTCTTCCAGTAATTTCTTATCAACCAGATTCCAGGACTGAAAATATCTAAAATAATTAAGTTTTAGTGGCTATGAGATCTTTCTCAATGAAAAAAAAAAAAAAAAAAAAGGGAGCCATTCCATTACATTTTTTACTGCTTCTTTTCTGCTCAGCATGAACCAAATATTTAAAGACACTTCCATCCCTCTGATACAGACACAATCCAGATGGTATTTCCAGTTCAGTTTTACTCCTTACAGAGCTGTTACTTCAGTATTGTATGTTTAGCAAATGGAGAAGGAACTTTCACTGAGTCATGTGTACACAACATTAGGTAGCCCATTCCATGATAGCCATGGTTCCCTTGTCTCTGCTTTGGCATTATTGATTAGTTTTGAGCTGTGAAGTTGAAATTTGCTGTTCAAACATCTTAAATCTAAAAAAATGAAATAGGATGACTAGAATTTTGTTTCGTCACTTCTTTGGCTCAAAGTAATGAAAACATTATATTAAATTCCAAAGAATGAAAAATTAAACATTTCAAAAAGGGTTGAACAAGTTTAATGTGACATTATGTATTTCCAGAAGTCAGACACTACTGTGGAAGTGTCCTAACCAATGTTATCAAAATCAAAAATATGGTTAGTGTTGCCTTTTGGTTCCTATTGAAGCACTTGCTTTTGTTTCAGCCTCTGCAAGAGTTGGATGACAAAGAAACTGCATAAATAAACCTGTCATTCTTTTAAGCTGTGTTTTCAGAAAAAAAAAAGACTCTTGATAGTGAAATTGGAAGACTTAAAGAAGGCCAATCATGTTACCCAGGAGAATACAAATCAATAAAGTTCATGGCTCAGAGGTTCTCATTGATTGGAACATACTGGTAGCACAGTAATTTCAAAAACCAATGCAGGGTTTGCCAACCACACCACATTTTGTGGTTGTAGACAATAAAACTCTATGACCGAGAAACAGCTCTCTAAGGTACAGGCCTCTGAATGACTTAATGTGCTCAACTCCAACATGGATCAGCTAAATACTGACCACTTGAAATGTATTTCAGAAAATTATAATACTCATCTAACATTAAATGTTTAATATAAAGAAACCCATAAAATACTTTTGGCTGAGGAGCACAGACATTTTAAAGCATAAAAGAAAACTGATATCTCAAGGAAAATTCTATCTTATGAAAACGTGCTTAAATGCCATGTAATGCCCTTTAAAAACGTACCAAATTAAATTCTTCTATTCATTCATTAGATGTTGAAGGCATTATTGGCTGTCACAGTCAATTCATGCACGCTGCTATGCCAGTAATTAACTTCAAGTCAGCAAGGGAGAAAAAAAACATTCACTCCTATTGCTCAGAGACATATCTCAGTGAAATTCTCAAGCAAAAATAGCTTTCTCTATCAGTTGTCGCTTTGAAAAAAATGCAGATTATGTCTGAGCTGTACAGTAGCTTATTCTGACTCATGGGACACACTGTGAATGCCATGTTTGCCGTTCCAAACCATGGAAAAAAACCACGAAACAAATTTCTACATAGTACATTAACTCTTGCAGAGCCAAGCAGATAGTCTTGAATATTTAATTGAAGTATAAACACATAACATATATATATAATTACAATAATATATAACAATCTCCATTTTAGGTTGCTTGGTAAAGAAGCAACCCTTTATCTGTTTGATAAAGTCTGTATGGTGCTCAGGCACTCAAGCCTCAATGCCTGAGTCAAAAAAGGGTGAACAACTGAAGAGCAACAGTCCTGCAATTTTTATTTTTCTTCTTTTACATGCATTTTAGTTTCAAAAAAAACCCAGGTTTTGCATGGATGAAATGCTCCACTGAACCATCAGGAGCTGTTATTCAGTTTGTCCTTAATAATTTCTAATTTTTATCTGCATATTCCTTCCCCTTCCTCCATCACTTGTGCCATGCCTTCAGCCTATATCCACAGGAACTCCTCTGCTCTGGAGCTTGCAAAAGATGATTCCTTGCTTACCTGAGTCTAGAGAGAAGACTTTGTAAGAACCTTCTTCAGTGTCTGGGAACAGACTTGGCAGGGACTGTTGCTTGTTTCTTCCTATTTTTTTTTAAGCATTGTCGTTGTTGAGCCGCTAGCAGAGAGAAAAGACCCTCCAGAAGTTGTGTGGATCAAAGAGATTTATTTTTTTATTTTTCCAACTTATATAGACTTTTCAGAGGTCTCTCAGATTGGTCAGTCCGAAACCTCCCCCTAAGCCTACTGGCCAGGCCCGAACTGCGCACATCTCGAGAAACCGTTTTAATAACATCCAACCTTTATCTTTGTTTATAAAAACACAAGAAAATTCTCATGGGCAAGGTCTGTGCTAGCCACAAAGCATATATTCCAGACTGCTGCAGATACTTCATGCTCCACCTCTGTCTCTAAAGTCATATATCAGGTGAGAAAAATTGCTAGTGTCCAAGTATGGATCTACTGCTGAGTGAATCTGGTTCATTTCTCACCTGCTGCCTCTGCATCCCTTGTTAGAAGCACTGGCTGCCAAGAAAGGCAGATACTCCCATGCCTTTCTCTCTTAATTTGATTATTTTCTTCCTTATTACTTTCAGATAAATACTTCAGGATAGGAAAACTCACATTGTATGTGCTTGTGAATTTCTGCTTTTCAGTTTCTTTTTTAAAATTTATTATGTTTGTAATAAATAAATTATATTTGCACGTTATCTAAAGGACCATTAAATCCTATCCTCAGTGGTGTGCCAGAAAATCATTTGGCTTCAGGCCATGTGAACAAATATTCTGCCAGCCTTTTCCAGTTAGCTAAGCTGACTGCTTGCTATGGAATTTTTCTTTCCAACACCTGATATGCTTTCTCTGACTTACGTGGGGTCCTGTCCTTTTTCCTTACAGAGTCCAAACAGTCATCTTCTCATCTTTTTCTCCTCCTCCTCCTCCTCCTAGCAGTCTCCTCCTTAGCACCTTACACACTCCAGAAGTTTAAGGCTGTATGACAGCCAAATAAACTTTAAGTACAGCTAACTTTTTCTAAGGAGCACTCGAGGACCAGCGGAGTTTGAGAACCTCATACATCTTCATTATTCTGGAGTGCCCCGAGGCTGCTCTAAGTGGTGTGGTTTTGGGTAGACATCTGGGTGAAATTTCAATTGGGTGAACAGTAGTACAGAATGGACACTGTTCTTCATAAAGAAAAAAAGGCAAAAGCTAGAGGAATTTTTCCTCTTAGAGTCCAGAAGATAGCCTATACAATAATACATGAGATTCCTTCTTAAAGGCAGGATGGAGGATGAGGATAAGAAAAGAGAAGAAGACAGTCATAAGGTGCTTACCTTAGACCCAGATATTAGAGATAATATAAGCTGAAATACAGCACAATTCATTATTTACATCACAGGATTCCCATGGGCTGATGAGGGGGCAGCATTATGCGGAAATATTCCTGAATTTTTGTATGCCTTTACAGCTCTTCCTAATAGCCTGTGAATGTTGCCTCCTCAGCAAAAGTCTCATTGTCCACTTCAGCCTCATATTATTATTATCAATTTAAATTTACCAGTTATTTATTATAAACTACCAATTATTTCTTATAAATTAATTATTATCTATTATCTATGACTATCACTGTAAGAATTGTTAAAATCTCCAACTAGGAATAGATTTTTGGCACTACAGATTTTTGCAGTGTCCTGGACACCACAGATAAGCTAAGTCCATGGTCTTAGCAGTAAAATTCTGGTATCAGCTTCAGAGACAAAATCCTTAGAGGTTCTACCAACGCTGACACCAAGCTCATATAAAGCCTGTTTATACTGGATTACCTTGATGCTAAGCCAGTTCTTTTTAAAGCAGGTTCTTCTGTGAGGATGACAAACCCAAGAAGAAGTGATCACTACTACAGACACTTAGACATGTCCTCAGAGCTCTCCTAGGTAGCAGTGTCTCCAAAAGCAAATGCTGAGAATTTAATTATATTTTAATATATTCCATCAAGGTAGAAAGGTCTTACTACAATCTCCATCTTCTAACGCATTATAGGCTTAAATACAACTAAAGTAAAACAGATATTAGGTTAGAAAAAGTACTTTCACATGTAAAATCAGTTCTACCACCCTGCAAAACACTTACTTTTCCTTTCAAGCCAAAAGAACAGCACACCCTACAAGCAAGGAAAACTCATTTTCCAGACTTAATACGTGAAAAAAGTAAATAGAGATTCCTCATGCTCCAAAATTAATCATGAGTTGGGGAGATTTCTTTGTCCCAGCTAATTATGACTTCTAATTATAGTAAGCTTTCATTTGCATATATCCCAACCATACCAGGCTAAGAACAGTTCAGACATGTTGCAAAAAGATACAGCTAAGAACAGGCACCCAAGAGGATCATTACAAAATATGGTTTTGTATCACCTGTCAGTTCAAAACATTTCTACATATGGTCATGATTTAATGCTTCCCATTGCTCTTTTCATGCTCATGTTCTCCTTTCAGGTCCCCTCTGCAATTAGTATATGTCGGAGCCAGCGAGCAGGGTGTAAATCACCCCCAAACTGGTGTTTTTATGATCCCTCCTGCTGTTATTCCTCCTCTTCCAGCTGCTTCTCCTTCTGTTATTTTGCCATTTTACGGAATAAGGGCAATAATCTGAATTTTGCAGACTCATCAGTTGACAAACATTTTTGAAAAAGACTGCCAACCTTTAAGAATTCTAGTTTCCATAATGCTTGTTTGGTAATTTCCATAATAATTTCCAATCTGGTAGCCAGTTTAGTACTGAATACTGTATGGAGGCTTATTTGGCATCAGTTTTTGCCACTCTAAAGTCATACAAGTTACCAACGAGAGTGTGGCAACATTATCTGTTGTCAAATTTCAACCAGGAAACATGGCAGAAGGAACTTTTAGGAATGGTACAAAAATTCAAAAGACTTTATTTTAAAATCTTGACCTTTTTTGTCCAATTACCATAGTGTTATCCCATATAATTGAAAAAGCCTATGTTATCCTCTTCACTATGCAAAAGCCATAGCAAGAGAATAATCCTCTAGTCCCACAATCAAGTTTGGAAGACTCATTTGGGAAAGACAAGTTATCCCAGTGTGCCATTTTTTCCTCATAAAGCAACAGCTTCAACAGAACTGTCATCAAGGATTCTTGGCTATTGCTTCAACTAATAGAGCTATTTAAGGAGTAGATAATTGGGCACATCATGGATTCATCTGCTTTTCATTTCTCGTGCTTGAAAATTAACAAAATGAATCTAACTGGCGATAAAATTTTTAATGACTGAAAAAAATATCTGGGATATTGCCAAAACTAAAGGTAGTATCTATATCTACAAATGTCTTATTTGCACGTAAACTCTTCAGTATTTCTTTACCTTAATGATACTTACCACATGCTTTCCCTTTAGATACTCAAAAGAAATCACATGTGCTCTGTTGGTTATGAAGGTATTTGAATTTTGTCTCATCTTTTGTCTCTGCATTTAGTGATCCAGCAGAAATCTGAAGGGCCATCTGTTTTATGGACAAGACCATCATGAATTGTGCCAGGTCAGTAATGCAATTTGAAGGATTTTTTCTGGATCTACCTAAACTGAAATAAATTATCTTGAAAGAAATTATTTCAAAATGACAAAACACAAAAGTAGCTTTAAAAGGAAAAACAATGAAAGAAAAAGTAACAGGATAGGCCTATCATAAAATTTTGTGTATTTTCCATTGAAAAAGAGAACTTAAACCCACTCTTTTTTAAATAGTTTTTTTACTACTACTTTGACCCTAGTTAACAGTATCTTACTTAATGAAATTCCTTCATTTTTTATAAATTATACCAGGATATCTCTCTCAATGGGAACATACTTTATTTCTTACTTTCACTGCCTTACACTCCTTTCAATACATTGAAGAGAATCTCTTTTATCTTTCAACACAAAAGTTTGTTATCACATCCAATTAGTCAAAACTAAATTGAATTCTCTGTACTCTGGTCATATCTTTTTGATGTCTGGGTATTGAAAAAAAGCAATACAATATCATTACATTATATAAAGAAGGACACAGACTCCCTGCTTCACATTCATATTCTCTTCATATGCATTTTAGAAAATCACAATAGATTTTTGCTTCTGCCATGTCAAATTGCAAGGTGATACATAATTAGCTAGGTAGGAAAAAAAACAGAAAAGAGAATATTTATATCCTGCAGGGTCAAATTGTATTTTGAATTGTTCCTTAGCAAAGATTTGGAGTTTGCAATCTTCTCTTTAGCAGACTTATGATTTCCTCCAGTTCTATTCATTTGCAATGCCTGCAGAGACCTTTTTCAGTCTTTACAGAACAATTGAAACTTTCCATCTTTCATCAGAAGTCTTTGATGGTGCATTGACTACAATGAGGTGCAGAATTGTAAAGACTTCTTCTGTCCTTTGACCTATTCATTACATGAGACATCACAAGCAGCCTTTGGAGCTCCTTCTAAATTTTTGACCACATGGGAAAGAAATACAGTCAGAGAGTACAACAGCTGCTTCCTGCCTAGATGATCCATTTTTAACCCACTCCCTCAGGTTTTCTTTACATTCCGACTGTTGTTGCATCATCTCCTGAACTTGTTTTTTGGCCTTTTTTTCCCCTCTATTATATTCTTAAGCCCACATTCTGCTACTGGCCTTTGCTTTACAACCCTTTTGCCTTTTTCTGATTATTAAAAATACACAATTTTTTCAAGAATTTTCAGTCATAGTTGTATCATTATTTTTATATGGATGAAAATACCTTCTGTCTAAAATATAACCCTTACTGTCCTTGCAAAAAGCAGTCAAAACTGAAAAAACCACGTGTATATAGATACCTAAATTAAGTGTCATATCAAATAGAATCCTACTCACAAGCTTCATTATTTAGGGCCATCTGTAAGATAACAAGCATACTACTGTGTACTAAAAAATGAAGAATAGATGACACGAAACATATACACATACGCATATCTATATATATGTATAATATAATTTTAATCGATTCAAAAAAGGATTCTATAGACTGTTATGTTCAGGTGTAAAACTCTCATTTTCCAATTGATTTATTAAATTGTCCATAAGTTCGAATATTTCACAGCCTTGAGTAATAACACCTTATGCATAGCTCATGCTGTTTGCCTTGATATGCCATAGTTCAACATCTCCCATTTCATCTCATATTTGTAAATCCTCCTTCATAAAGTGCCATAGATATCTGGTCACCATCTCTGTTAAAATTTTTGACAAAATATAAGTATACTGTTCACTAGTTCAGGGTTAAATGCTAAAGCTGTCTTAAGCTTATCATTAGTAATGTTCTGCAGGTCTAGTAGCCTCTTGGCTTCCCACTGAGAGAAAACAAGCCTGGGATTGTCCTACAGGTTCCAGGCTCTGTTACACACAATCAAGAGAAGAAATCTCCTACCCCAGACCCTCTGAATTACTTTTTAAAGGCTGTTACAGGCCCTTCACTTTCTGGGAAAATAAAAGAGGTGACGACAGGGTTCTAATTTTGGCAATATCAACCACATTGCTTAAGCATCACATCTGTGTTTTAGATGCAGAATCCAAAAGCTTTTGGGCAACATTAATGAATCAAATTCCATGACACACTTTAAGCAAACTATAATGTATACATTTAATTTTCCACCTTAATTTCAAAGTCCTCTCTGCTAAATAGAACACATTTCTATTTGCTTACTATACTTACTGTTGCAGAACCCCATCTTCACTTCTCCTGTTGCCAAGCATGTTTATATGTGATTTGCATTCAATTTATGACAAGATTCATTGAATTCTTCACCCTAATCTGTGGTTTAAAAAAACCACCTATTTTCCAACCCTGCACTAAGAATCCATTTTTATTATCAGAAGCGTAGCAACAATCCTGTCAGGAATATAGTAATTCATCTGGTTTTTTGAGAGGCTCCCATCCATATTTTGTTTCAGACTACCTTAATGGATAATTCTATATGCATAACCACATTCCACAAACATAGCATTCCTCCTACACTGAAAAATTGAAATATTTTTCAGTTCTTTTGCTGGCAGATGAGTTCCTTGTTGTTCATTTTTTACTTTGTAAAGTAGCTAGGGTATAAAAAAGTGTGTGTATTCTACTTAAAAGAAGCTTGATGTCTGCACCTACTTTAAATACCTGCAGTTATTAAACTCACAGTTGCTGTTGTCTTTGTCTTCAAATTTCTGAAAATATTCCCACAAGACCAAAAACTGACATAAAAAAGTGTTCATGAAAATTGACAGAAGAAAGGCTTTATTCTGAGAACCAGAAAGAAGACACAATAGAGAATGAACTATTCATTAAAAAAATAAAATAATCCTATATGGAATCTGACAGAAAATATTTGTGGAATGAATCTTCAACTTTTATTTCAGGTGCATAGACAGATTGATAAATAGATAAACAATTATCTAGTAAATACTCAAAATATTATGAATTTTCCTGGCACTCTGGAGAAAAGTATTGTTACTCCGGAGTATTTCTAACTACTTCACAAGACAGGCAATTCTTTAAAACAACAGGCTATTAAAATATGTGTTTTAACTAATGGGAGGTCACTGGAGATTCAACACTGAGTACTTTATTTTCTCTCTGTAATAACAATTTTGATTATATTTTTACCAGTTGGGCGGTGAACACTCTTGAAAAACATTTTTTTATTATAACCCATATTATGGTGATAGTGTGGTAAAGGCCAAGACAACCAATTGGGTATTGGCCATGTTTCTTCTCTGAAGGAGAAGAACTTCTGTTGGATCAACTCTTTCAGATCTGTATCCTCAAAAAAATGTCTATTTTTTAGATATATAATTTGGTTTACCAGAACATGTAATTTTTGTCCACAAACATAATTTTTAAATTCTATTTTTACTTGTTCATGTGAGAAACTAATGATTTGTAAAATGTGGTAAAGAGCATTTTCAATATCAAATTTTAAATCTTCTGAGTCACATTACATGGAAGAGTTGACAAAATTCGAGTCTCCTAGGAAAGCCATTGTTATCAGTACAGCATATTCTCATTTACTTAAAACACTGATAATTTTAAGAAACATTTGAGTCTGTTCTAAATTCACATATTTACTCCATTATGATATGGACTGCAAATATTAACATGAATTCTGTGATTCTTTCTACTTCACAGGCCAAGAGACATATTTCTTGTCTTCAACTGCTTTAACAAATAAATACACTTTTCAACGAAGTTTATCCTACACTGAAAGGGCCTCACAATGTAGTCTTTCTTTTGATGATCTATAAATTCTTATCATTGAAAAAAGAAACAAAACTTTGTGGTCCTTAGGACACAAGCTTGGGAAAAGCCATACTTCAAATTACTTTCATCTTTGCAAGAACAAAAAGATGTCTTCTCTCACATTAAAATGAAACTGAACCAAACAAACAAAAAATGAAAATAACTCCTGACAGATTTCAATAACCACTTGATTGGCTACACATTAAGTTCTAACTCTATCATTACATATTAAAATGCAGTATTGTACTACTCAATTTGGCCTTCTCAGTTCCTAAATAATGCTTTCAGAGTGCTGTATAGTACATTGTGAGTTTCCTAAAAGAGGAAGACTCTCTTAAAATACTCTTTCCGTAATAATGTTAAAAATACTTGTTCCATAATAATATTAAAAATCATAAATTAAGAGGGAAAGGGAAAGCAAAAAGACTCAGTTATCAGAGCAAGACAGTATTTAAAGGTTATGTTTTAAATATCTTTAGTATGTGAAAGTGAAACAGCCACTGAACAATTAACAGTTTCTGTATTCTTAGTTCCTCATTTAAAAATATTTTTAAGATTGTAGAGTAAAACAAAAAAAAGCAAAGTTTTACTTCCTTGTGACAAAATCCCATAGTGAGCCTGTTTCTCATTAATACCGAAGGCCATTTACATGTTACCGGCAGGGTTAAGGGGGCTTTCAATGGGTGTAAATGTAATTTACGTTCAACCAAAATTGAAGAATTGATCTCTCCCTGTTCTGCAGTTACATTCTAATGAATAATTTACATATAACAGAAATATTAACATCAGCTAAAATAATTAGTTTTTGAAAATCTATATAAACTTAGTACCAAGCTTCATTCTTAAAGATGTTGCTAGGTGGCCTTCAATTTATATGATGTACAGTAACCTTTTCCACTGGTAAATGTGCAGTTTGATCTGCCAATTAAATTAAATGCTGTTCATGCCAGGGATGATGTTCAAAGGATGAGTGCATTTCTGATAGGAATACCATAAAACCTCTTTTCTGTTCAAAATATAACAGTAACTTTTCATCATTACCTAGCATTAACAAAGGTTTTATTACACTTGATGCTGTCTTTTAGCAAATATCATATAAGAAAAAAAAAAACAACAGCTTGGTAATTGATCATACTAACCACATCTAATTCTCTCTTACTGCACTTGAGAAACTTTTTTTGATTATTGCTACCTCATTATGTTTTATTAAATCAGTTGAGCTCTACATCTGAAGACAGAGAGAAAAATTTAATTTATTTTTGGAAGATGATGCTGAGTGTCAAGAATAACCACATGAACTTCAGAGATTATATGTAAAAGTACAAAAATAAATAAATAAATAAATAAATGTGAATTGTGAAGTAATTTTTGGTTGCTGATAGGCCTGAACTTCGCTCTGCTTTTTCATCACAGAACTTATCCATGCATTTGTGGATATTCTTTGTTCCCTAGAGACCTGATCATTGAATGAAGACAGCTAAACCTAGAGCATAAAGTTTTGTAAAAACAAAAATAGAAGATATGCGAAACCAAGAGTGCCACACAGCCCGAACATTTAGTTTGGAAAATGACCAAGAATGCCTAAAAGAAACTGCTTGAAGACTTTTGAAAATTTATATAGTAGTAGACTCAGTAACTTCTCAATAGAAAATCTGCTAATTTAATCCACTTAGATACTTTTACGTTTTACTGCAGCTTTCAATTGGCTTAATTTTCAAAACTGTGGAAAAGCATGAAAGAGCTGAAACATTTGCCATGAGATTGATCCAGATCTTTTTGTCACTTCTGTCCCAAATGTTTTTTTAATGGCAACTTGAAGCAGAGGGAAAATCCATTATATAGTACAGATATTGCTGTGCAAACATGAACATGTGAAATTTTTCTTTTTACTAAATCATTGTGACACCATCTGCTCAGCATTATTTTCATACCGCTTGACCTATTTCCATATATGAAAGCAAAACCAGTCAGAAAACAGAAAGAAATTGTCACTTGATAGTAAGAGATGAAAAAATAGGATTTGTCCTGCCATTGCTATGATAAAATTTTAACCCATCCCAAAGCCTTATTAAAACAACTATCTAAACACAGAATCTATTTTCTGTATTGCCAAGACAGTATATTCACTCTGAATGACAGAAACTCAAAACAGTCACACTATTCACTTTTCAGATCCACTCATAGTTTTTATGAGCCGTACATACTCACGTCAGCAATACAGCAAAATGCTGGAGACAGAGCTAAAGAAAACACCCAAAATACATTGAAGTCAACATGAATATGGATTGTAAAACATAAGGAATGAAGACACCAACAACATGAAATGCCACTTCTCTTTGACTTCCTTACAGCCAAGAAGATAGTGGACAGAAGCAGAGCTGCTACAGTTCTAAAGAGTGAGTGAGATTCATGTGCCCTCAACCCTAATTCAAATCCTCCTTGGTTTCACCCTGAGACTCCGTATCAATCCAACAGGCAAGCCTTCTAAGAGCCACCCCAGGTATTCCAGCAGGATGTGCCCACACTAGAGTGTATCCAGGGCCCTGGCTACTCAGATCACTCAAGCAACTGACTGCAGTGTTGTGCTTACGTGGGTAACATCCCTAGATTTCCTTTTTGAGGGAGTTGGTGCTTTGGTTTGTCGCACAGGAGTTAATCAGGGTGCAGCACAGATGTTGCCATCAGTGAGGTATTGGTGTAGTCATGGAAAAAGACCAACGACAGACATATTAACAGACCTTGGAAAAACCAAGCAACTTGCCAATTATGTTTTATTTCAATATTTTGGTATTCTGCTGGAATCAGCATATTCATTTTTGTGATAAAACCGAACATCAGCACTAATGAGTATCATTTGAGCAAGTGGACCTGACACGAAGGTAGAAGACTGATAAAGAGTGACCAAGCCAAAGGATGGTCTAAGAAAACGATTTTTGCAGAATGAGTGACTGGGGCAAAATTAGACATGCCAGTTCAGTGACCCCAGTTAGTGTAGCTATGTTATTAATCTTACTGGGTCATTAGCAATCTGGAAGCACATTTGAGAGAATTTGGCAGTACTTGGGGCATTTCCTGTGATGATGTAAACCCACATTACCAGTTAACACCAAATGAGAACTACGTCCAGTTCCAGTAAATCCTTTTTACTTGGCTGTGCAAATTCTTTCCATTTGGCTGTGCTGGTTTGGGCTGAGGTAGTTTTCTTCACCATGGCTACTACAGGGCTGTAGAGATGTTTTCATTAATGCTGAGCAGGTCTTACACAGAGAAAACATCTTTTTGTACTGCCATGCTGGCAAGGAGGTTGGGGGCTGAATAAGAAGCTGAGAGAAGGCACAGCTGGGACAGGGGACACAAACTGACTAACCATGTGCCATCATGCTCAGTATATAAAGCAGGGGGAAGAAGGAAGAGGGAGACATTTGGAGTGATGGCGTTTGTCTTCCCAAGTCACCATTATGTAGGGCCCTGCTCTGCTGGAGATGGCTGATCACCTCCCTGCCCATGGGAAGCAGTGAATGAATCCCTTGGTTTTGCTTTGCTTGTGCATATGGCTTTTGCTTTCCCTAATAAACTGTCTTTACCTCAACCCACGAATTTTCCAGCTTTTACTCTCCCTATTCTCTCTTGATCCTGCTGGTGAGGGAGTGAGCAAGTGGCTGGGTGGGGCTTGGATGCTGGCTGGGGTTAAACCAAGGCATTAACTAACCTAGATTGTTTTGTTGAGTGTATTCCACACTCTTTTATTAGCAAGGAAAATAAAATCTATGACCTTGGCTACTTTCCTGTGAAAACAGCCCTTTATCTGAGGATACAGATATGAAGTATGTGATTTGAATAAGGCTGTTAAACAGAAAGCTGAGGAAATGCTCTATGGAAAATGTGGATGTATTGATAAATCCCCTATGAACTTTGCAGACTGGCAGGTGCGACTGAAGGCCCTCTTTCTCTGGAATGGTGACATTCTTAAAATCCTGAGTGTATTGAAAAAATCAGGCTCTAGGAAAACAGAATTTTGGTAGCTGCAAGCAAATTATGGCTGTGACAAAACACAAAAGCAGAATGGAAAAGAAATAGACACACTTTTTGCAATTTTTTCCTCTAATATTCTGAAACTTGTGACTGGAATACTCTGATGATTTCCATTATGCTGGAGTGTGCATAGAGATCATGTGGGGATTTTTCCTTTAAGATTGCAGCAATCTCTGTCCCAAAATTGCTTATTACAAATTTATATAACACAGCTGGTGTTCTGTATAAGCCACTGGGCATTTGTTGACACTACACTGAGCAGGTGTATTTACAGTACTCAAGAGAAAATGGTGTAGTATTTGTTTTTGAAAATTCGAAAGCATCTGCAAGGTGCAGTGAAACAAAAAAAAAAACCCAAAAGAAAGTCTGCACTGCCTCAACTCAATGAGCAAATGCTGACTATCTAGAATTAATTTACCTTCTATTGTACCCTTGATAGATTATAGTCATTTATACTAACTGCCAGGTGAGGGAAAAGGCTATTCAGACATTTCAGAATGGTAAAAACTATATTAAAGCATAGACGGGAAAATCTGGCACTAAACAATGTTGTTCAGTCCTGTAGAGAAAAAGGAGTGGACACAACTCAGGTCACTTAGAACAGGTAAACTTGTAGTTTAAAGGTTATGGCTTTACTATTTGAGGGAACTATTTTTAAAATCACCTGAAACAGCAAAAAATGTAATCTTAACCTACTCAGAATGACTGAAGCCACCTAAACTAATTTCATGTTTAGGACTTAAGTGATGTCACAACATTGAGTATTTATTATGGAAAAGTGATAATGAAGTCCATGTCTGCAAAGAAAATTAATTTAAAAAAAAAAAAACCAGCTAAGAAAAGAAAGAAAAAAAACCCCAAAACCCCAAAACTAAAGGCACAGGAGACTGCAACACCTAAAAATATCAGCATTTCTTATCACTGAAATATGCATCAGTAATACTGTGTTTTTCCATACTTTCATATGACAAGGACATATTCCTGGAAATAACTGGAATGAGGAAATGAAAAAAAACAGCTTTTCAAGAGAGTGAAGAGATTACACAGCCAAACTGCTTGCAGCACAAAGCTTACTAAATATGCAGGAGTGATTATGTGATTTTGCTTTTGATAGCAGAGCACAGCTGAGGTTCAGCAGACCTCTTCTAGGCCTATGTACTTACATCTGGCTAGCTGGGGGTTGTTTAAACTGCCTAAACATAAGAGTTTAGCACAATTACAGATATCTACTCTTAGAATTCATCCTAATTATGGTGATTAAATTTACTGAATGTCTTTAGAAGATTTGGTAAAAGTATGTGCTCCTTTATGCAGCTGAGAGCATACAGGGATCCCACTCATAGTCTAGGCTACCCTAGAACCATAGAAAGATTTGGGTTGTATGGGATCTTAAATATCATCTAGTTCCAGCCCCTCTGCCATAGGCAGGGTCACCTTCCACTATACCAGGCTGCTAAAAGCCCCATCCAACCTGGCCTTGAACACTTCCATGACAATACTGTGGACCTTGCTCTGAAAGTCTTACAGAATATTTTAAAACTCTCCGAATAATCCAATTAATATCAAAAGACTGATCATTTACTCCAGCATTTTGCAGTTTCTGGCCTGTCCATCTCATAGTTTCCATACTGTGAAATTTATTTTTCAAGGTAAGCTGCACATTTGTGTATACTTTCTTAAGTCACAATTTTATAGGTCCTGTGTTCAATGCTCTTAAGAGGTTAAGTGTCATGTTTCAGCCTACTACAAAGCTTAAAAATCTTTTTGTTATTGCACTGCAGGTCAAAAGTGCAGATCCTGACAGGTCACTAGTTCCCAGTTGGTGTTAAAATATACTCTGTGATGCAGAGATTTCACAGCTGCTGCTGAAAAAGACTGATGCCTGGAACCTGCTTAGGGGCAGGCAATATAGGCTCTACCTCAGCATAATCTCTACTGCTAAAAGCTTCATTTAAAAATATTCTTCACTAATATTTCACTTGTTGCAAAAAATATTTACTTTTGGAAGGGTAGAAAGAAGACAAACTGCTTTTCTTCTCTCCTTAAATTCTATAAACATATTTGCATATATTCTGGTTTAGAACATCAAGTCCACCTTCTGCTTTTGTAAATCAGAGTCCAGGAAGAATTTTCTGTTATAACCCAACAGGATAAAAATCAATAAATGCTGAACTTGAATGTCTCTCTGAGTGCCTGCTAGACAATGTTTATGAAAAATGCTGACTCCAACAGTATGGAAGGAGTCCATGCGTATCTGTAACAAAGGAAAGAATGCATTGCTTTTCCTTGTATTATAGACCTTGTATTCTATTTCACAAGATTGCTATCCTAGATGTTGGAGCATTTGCTCAACTCTCCAGGTTGGTAACGGAAGTTAGGAAAGAAAGATTTATCGCCATAATTAATTATTTTTGCTTTGTATATAGTACACTGATGCCATCTACAGACACGTGTAAAAGCATTCCTAAATGCATTCAGTTCAATCTTTGAAGGTTCTCTCCTGGATATTAATTAATATGTTTATTTCACTGACTAAGACTGGAATGCTAATAGTTTAACCACTGGAGATCAGTCCCTCCGTGACTGAGATCAAATAAAAGGCTTTGACTAGTTCAGCAGAAACTGAATTAGGCCCTGAAACAAGTTTTCTTCTTCTTATAATACCACCATCACACCACACACACACCCCCTCCATACACACCATCCTTTCCTCTGCAAACCAAATTATTTCCTTGAATTTTGCTACACAAGACAAACTGTTCCCTTGTGCCCAGGTGATATATTTTGTTTGATTTGGACAGACTGACTGAAGTCTTATGAGAGGTAAACTGTTCTGCTACAATTTTTCCTGAGAAATGCCAGGAAAATACTATAGGTGTAATTCATACCCTCGGGTACAGCGCTGCATTGCTTTTACATTCACAGATCTTTCAAACCTTTGGGAGGCTCCTCTTCTACTTACTTTCCTCGATTTTAAGATTAAATAAATGCAGTCCTATCTGATTTGGATTTTGGTTTATGGCCTTTTTCCCCCCCTTTCTCTTAGCTTTCATTACATCCCCTAGGGAATTCCATTATCTCACCTGTCACTAAAATTTTGTTCAAGATATACTTTGTACTGCAAAAACTGCACCTCTTTATTTCTGCAAATATCATCCTGAATCCAGATGTAGTCACTACCTCATTCCCAACAGCGATGTTTTATTTGCATTTCTAGTGAAATTGGCATTGGAAATGTACTGCCTCCTGTACAAGGTCTGATGAGAGAAGGAGGTTCTGAGATACCAGAAACCACGAATGTAACTGCAGTGTTCCCCCTGCTCTGAGATTGTACGTTCTTAAATAAATTCATGTAAGTTAACATAACAGTCTTTATTACGCACCATGATATGCTTTCAAAGATTTTGAGGTTCATTATACTCACAGCCTCTTTTTCTGAATGGGCAGAAACAGGAGAAAGGAAAGCAGCCCTGAGAACAGGCAGCACAGGTACAGGGAAGGCAAATTGTGCCTGAGACTCCTGAGTCATCACCTGCCATCGTGACTTTGTGGCTAAGGGGAGGACAAAATGTGCTGCACAACCCACTTCAGCAAAGACTCTGAAATGGCCTGGCAGAGTATTCTTATAGCCAAGCTGATGAGACATGGTCTGGGTAAATGGACTGCAAAGTAGGTGTAAAATCAGCCAGATCACTAATCTTAGTGAGTTGTGATCCGTAGAACAATGTCTAATTGAAAACCACTTCAGCGGAGTCAGAGTTGGGGCTGATACTGTTTAATGGCTTTATTAATGACCTTAGCAAACAAAGGAAACACACTTTCATCAAATTGGTGGGTGATGTCAAATTGTGGAAGAGCAATCAATAGGCTGCAACTGGGCTGCAATTCAGAGGCATCCCTGACTTGGAGAAATGGGCCAGCAGGAATCCCTTGAAGTTCAGGGAAGGCAAATGCAAAGTCCTGCTCCTACACTTTTATCCAGGCAACTCTACAGGACATCTGGTTTCTTGCTTTGTACTGTGAGCACACAGGCATTGCTCTGAGAACTTCTAGTATAAAAGCACATATATCAGGCAGGACTCCTGCTTACTGCATCGAATGTTAATACCAGGAGGCTAAAAACTAGAAGAAAAGATTTAAAATCCTAATCGCCTGGACCACCCTATATTCATTAAATACTTTGTCCCGTTCTGGGTTGAGTTTAACAGTAAAAGACACAGCTAACTCCTTGTTAAAGCAGAAATCCATATATACATACTTTGGTAAAATGTCAGCTTTGTAGCTTAGAAAGAAAGGAAAACTCTAGATAACGACTCTATTTTTAGACATTTTACATTGCAGATATATAGAAATATTTAAAAAATCTCTAATTAGTGTTTATTTAAATTTTTCCTTTTAAATGAAGAGAATAATAAGAACAGAGACAACATTTTGACCAGAAGATTTCTACTGAAATTTTAGGAACATCTAAAGACTGAATGAACTTTCCATCCTGCCAGATATCTCAAACAGGTAAGAGTCAGATCCTGTGCTTGACACCACTAATTGGTGAAACTCTGCTAAGTATAAAAGCTCAGTAATTGTTTGGCTAGATGCAGAAACTATGTATTTACACGTGTACATGTGCTATTAGGGAAATTGGTATTAACCAAAATGGATTTAACATGAAACACAAGAGAAACAAACCATCAACTGTGAAGAAGGTAATAAAATGAGGAGGGAAGCAAGAGGATTAAAGAAGGAAACAGGAAGAGAGAACATTGAAATTGAAAATATTCCTGGATTTAAGATGTATGAAGTTGAGAACTCATTTGAAAATAAAAGAAAAACCTGAATACATGTTGAGGACAAGAAAATTAGACGAATGGATCACAAAGAAAGAGAAACAAGACTGATTAGACAGGAGGAAAAAAATATTATAATGAAAACACTTTCTGTGAAAGAAAATGTGTACAGTGTCAAACATCATTACCAAATTGTAAAGATGACTTCCAGGCATCAGAATGCTGGAGTATAGCTGGAGGATGATGAAGTGAGGATTAATACCACCAGACAGAAATATACACCAAGAAAGATTTCATTTTTTTAAATCTCAGCAACAATCTCAAGATGGAAGGAGTAAATATACTTCTATAAACTATAATGGAATATTACAGTTCTCTTTTTAGAAAAAGAGAATTACTTAAATAGAAGGAAAAGATAAATGGAATAATAATAGAAAAAAATTAATGTAAATGAAGGTGCTATTAACCAACAGTAAATCACAGTTAATAATAGTATTCCAAACATGAAAAACAAGAATAAGGACTAATCAACTTTAAATAGAACTTACTAAGGTTATGAGAGGACTAATATAGCACAGTTGCTGCTGACAAAAAAAGGGTACATGATCAAAGTCACTTTCTCCAAGCTTATGCTTCTTATGTTGGCTTCCCAAAGTGGCTCTAAAGATGATGCCTTTATTTACACTGTTTCTCCAAAAAGGCAGAAGGGCTCCCTTGACCTGGTTGAGGAGGCAGGATCTTACTCAGAGTGAGCACAAGACCAAAATGCTGACACCATGATGCTTAGTCTGTCTGGGTGTTCACCTGCTAGCCAGGGAAATCACTTTGCTTCATCTTAGAGATCTTGAAGATCTAAACTTTAAACATAAATTTCACTTTAAACTCCAGCTTAAGTTACATTGCAAGAAAAATGCAAAAGTATATTTGCATGGACTAATTTCGATTATGATCTATCTCAATACCACCAGGAAAATTCTTGCTGCCTCAGTGTTATGAACAGGTAATTCCAAAGCAGACATTCCACTGTAACCACATTCAAAACAAAAGTCACCCAAAGATTTAATGATTGAAAAACTGAAGCAATATGTGGGCAGCCTATGTGTTTTGGATTGTGAGCAAGAGACTGGAAGCAGGTTAGCAGGAATTTAGAGTATTTTGTCGGTTGCCAACTGGCTGTACAACCTGGGTTTCTTCTGTGCTGAAGACCACAACCCAGATATGAGAAAAAACATTGAACAGCAGAGGGAGGACTAACTGTTTGTTTCCCAAAAGACAGATTAGGAGTATTGGTCATTGTTTGGAAGCATGAATCTATTACAAATGCAGATGCAGCAAAAGAAAGGTCTACCTGGTTATCACTAAACTGAAGCCATCTCAGCTATATATAGTGGTCACTGCAACACAAAGTTCATGGGGAATACATGAACAAATAATCTGTCTAGTCCATTAAATATGGTGGAGAAAGGATTTAGGGAGAAAAAACCGCAGGAAACTGAAGATAAAACTCAGTATCTGTTTAATGAATAGAAAAAGAAATCTAAGGGTCAGCTGTGTACCTCTGTTGCACAATTTGCACTGAACACCCAAGTGTGAGTGAATGAAATGTTAAAGGTTAATGACTAAACAGCCATTGGCAAAAGCAGAAGGTGCTTTGCTGAGGCCAGGATTGCACCTCTCAACCCAAGGGGAGGAGAAGAGTTCTGGGTGTGGGGCAGCAAAACCTCTATTATGCACAAGAACAGCTCAGGTGCAGAGCGGCTGCCCTGTGCCACCAGAGGATGACCACAGCAAACCAACCTTCATTTAGCAACAACCTGTGTTTTTAGCCAGATAAGGAAAAAGGATGGTAAGACGAAGACCCTTTGGAGCTGTGACAGCGCTATATATATAAACACCCATTATTCAGGGTCGTTTCACTGTAATCTGCCCCAAGGGCCTTATTAACAGGAACCTCAGTTACCCTCACCTCCAGGGGCAGGTCATAACACCATGGTACACTATATCCAGTAAAGCTGAATTGCAAGGGGTGTAAACAAAGGCACAGTCAAGGCTCAAGCATCAGAGTTAGACTGGAACTTAGCATTTCCATGGAGGATGGAGATTCTGTAATTGAAGAAGAGAACTGATACACCAGATACACATACACACCATACCCATACACATTCCTTTAAATCCTTGTTTAAATTCCAGAAGTACATTGGCAGGTGTAGCACAGCTCTATAACTTTGGAAAAACTTCCTCATTTCTTATTGTTTCTATTTTCTTTTGCTGAGTGCAGTAATATTGTCTTTCTCTTACTGAAACTCTGGGAAGACAAATCAGTTAATGGATAAATGACCACCTAACAATAGTGGACCAACTGTGCAAGCCACCAACACTTGTAAGTTCTCAAGTGTGATTTGGTATTTGTCTGAATTGCAAATGTTTACAAGGTAAGACAAAACGGCACATTTTCCATCCTTTTACTCCCTTGCCTGATCATTCCCAAAGAATATTTAGGAACATGCCATAGGATAGCAATGATGGCATTTTCCAGCAAAGTGCAGATGTGAACAGTTACTTTGCTGCTACAGATATGGCTCAGAAGCTGAAAAGATGGATTTAAAACTTCAGAAGTGAAAAGGAGCTCGTTATTCTAAACATAAACCATCAGTTTGTTATCATGCAATTTTATTCCCTGGATCACTAATAAAAAGACAAAAGAGATTTTGAGTTTTCTGATACTGACACCACAGATGCTGTTACCACATGGTGTTGCCACATCTCAATTTAGAACTTAATTCAAAATGCATCTGTTTAGATGTATTCAATTTAGGATACACTGTAATCATTTGCTTTAATGAAAAAATGAGCAAACTAAACCCTAAACTCTCCAGCAAAAACTGAGTTTGGGAGATGGAAAATTGAAGGAAAGATAATTACTTTGAAATGGTAAGTGTCCAACACACAGAGAGCCTGAATATTTCAATTCATTCTCTGGTATATGTGATCTATCTGTATTATATTAAATTGACATTTGTGTGCTGTGAACATTTCCTGACACCAAGATAAACAGGTGTGAAGCACCCCTTGCCTATGCTAGTGACATCTCCCAGCCTTCAAAACAGGGTGACTGCAGCATATTGCTTATTGGGAACAGTGCCTAGAACCTTCAAACTCCCAAATTATGCCTGGGAATTGCTTGGGGAAGTGCCAGTTGATATAAATCAAAACTCTTCCAGTGACTATTCTAATAACCCAACAGGACAGATTATCATTTTCCAATGCCCTGATACATTCCTGAGCACTATTTATTACAGTGCTCAAACATAAAAAATAAATATGTACATATACATGTATAAAAATATATTAAAATGTATGTTGCTTATGTGACCAGAAGTTCTCCCTGGCCAGGCACTCCTAATCTCACAGAAACCCTAGTGAAAAACTTAAAAAAATTATTTTGCTTTACCCACCTTTTTCTATTAAACCCCACTGCAAATTGTCAACAGGTAAGCAGGACTTCAGGGAATGGATACCAGCTCAGCCCATTCTAATGGGAAACTTCTAACTATAGAAGCAGAGTTTCTGGATGGGGAGCTGACTGGTATAGTATATAATAATAATTTAAACCTATTTGTTTGTGAATCTGAAATACCAGATGAGCAAACACAAATAAGCAATCACCATGAATAAATAAAAAATAAAACTATCCAGTAATGGCACATGTTGGCTTCTATAACAATATTTAGACATAAATTATCCAGACTTTGGTTAGAGCATACAATTTTATTTTAGATCTATAAATTCACTAATGTCTTGCAACTCACTTTGCAGACTATTCTTGTCCTCAATTTATGCAGCACTGCTGTGATGAGCAATGGGTGTAAAAGAATTCCTGTTTATGTAAAAGAAATGGCTGCCAAGGCAGCTTCACACATGTGAACTCCTTACTTTGAAATGATCCCTTTATTTCTGGATCTAACACACTCCATAGTACTTCATAAATAGCTACACAGTCCATCTCCTCAATCCTACACTGGGTGGAATTTCTATTGGGAAAAAAAGGGATTCAATGGGAAATTTTCTGAATCGGTCCACTACTAATGAGCACCATCTGGCTGGAAGGGAAGCGAAGAGCTGCTGGCTTGATCAAGTTTGGTTTGTACCTGCTTTTTCTTGTGTTTTGAAATCGGAGACACACAAACTCTGGACTGGCAATTTTTGGGAGAGGACCTTCTAAAATTAAAAGATAAAAAGCTTTAAGAAATACAGAAAAATAAAAATGAGCTTACTAATAGTATCCTTAATAAGAGTAATTTCTCTGAGTTCCCACTGTATATGCCATATGCAAGGCAATTATTTCATCAATATCATTATTTCTTACAACATACAGGTGAAAGCACCAGGGCTACATACATCATTCCCTCAGCTTTACAAGCATGCACACAGCCCTAGTCAAAACAGTGGTTGGACTTCTTCCCCTGAATGACAAAGTACTCTGAAGCAATTCATGTTCAATAGCATTATGTGGAGGGTAACCTGCACGTGATGCTTTTTAGCAAATAACTATCTAATATAATGCTACCACTTAGTGTAATCACAGACATGTCTACAGCTTGTCTAGACTTAGATGACTGAAATCCTGACAGGAGTTTGGTTGTAGTGGGGTTTTTTATGGCCAGAAGCCTGACTATTCACGCAGGTTCCTGTCAGTCCAATGTGCCCTGGACTCCACACTACCTAGTTTTAAATCAGTTCAGTATACATACAAACATATATATTGGACAGTGAATTGCAGTCACGTCACAGAATCACAGAAAGGTTGGATTTAGAAGGGATGTCTGGAGATCATCTAGCTCAACCCCCCTGCTAGAGGAGGGTCACCTAGAGCAGGTTCCACAGGATAACATCCTAGCAGATTTTGATTATCTCCAGGGAGGGAAACTCCACAACCTCGCTGGGTGGCTGGTCCCAGTGTTCAGGCATCCTCAAAGTAAAGAAGTTTTTCGTCATGTTTAGATGAAATATTCTGTGCTTCAGTTTATGCCTGTCACTCTTTGTTCTGTTGCTGAGCACCACTGAAAAGAGTCTGGCCCCCACACTCTTGCCCAGCCTTAAAATACTTAAGACTGACAAGATTTCTTCCCTGTCATCTCTTCTCCAGGTGAAACAGTCCTTGACTGTAATACAGGTTTATATGTCTAATGTCTATAACAATATTGGTGTTTCTAATTCATCTATTTCAAGATGGTATTAAATATATACCCGATTCAATGCTACATATCATCACTATTATTAGGCATCACTTCTTCCTTTTTCTCCTTCCTTTCACCTTTGAGAGAATAAAAATGGTTTCATCTACTAGAGAAGACTGCTAAATCCAGTAGGCTTTGGGGTGGGTTTTTCCTTGGCTTACTCCATGCCAGCAGTAGGCTGAGTCCCTGCTCTACCAGAAGCCCCTGTAACCAACCAGACAGTGAAAACATATTTAAAAAATAAGGATGTTGATATCTTTGCTCCATTCTGGAGCTTCACTCCAATAATCTGGAGTCTCTCAGCTGGCAGTACGAGGTGCTGCTATTGCATCACCAGACTACAGTGGCAGAAATCTTGGCAGCCAGACAAAAGGTAATGACAATTTCAAAGGTACAAGGCTCTTCTTGGAGCTGCAGAAAGTGACAGAGCTGTCAGCAGAATCATAACAGAAGCACCTAAGTAAAAAGAAAAACACCACCAATAACAGCAACCAAAAAAAAGGCTTTTTTTCTGAGATAACTAAAAGTGAAGGTCAAAAATACTATATATGTATTTTAAGAGGGAAAAAGTCTTTCCCAATACTCAGGAGGTTGTTTCTATTAAAGGAGCTAGCAGAGGAGGGAAAGTGTTGGGTTTTTTTTTTTCCCTTAAGGACAGCAGAAATACCTCTCACATTAAACATATAAGAACCTGTCAGGACTGAAGAGTAAACATACAAACATGGATGGCATTCTGTGTTCCTGCAGTGTAAATGCCTCTTGAACTGCAAATATTTAGCTGTTCCGTAGACTGGTCTTTCAAAAGAGAGCTATATTTTCAGACTGCAGACCCAAAGGGAATTTGGTTCCATACCTGGATATGTACTGTATTGTACATTTAAAATTCCCTTGTACTGCTCAGAAAAAAGTACACTAAAATGATATGAATTTCCATGTACCTGTGGATTGATTTGTCCTGACCATTTTTAAATTGTTGAGAGTTTAAAAATTTTAGTTTATTAACATAACAATCAAGACAAATGTACTTTATAAACAGAGGCTGTTTTATATGTGCTACATTTTAAATAGAAAAAGCTACACTCAAACATGAGTCAAACTTTCTGATATTAATATTGTGTATCATTTAAAAAATAAACTGGCAAATCACAAAGAATATTAAATCCATTGCTTTCAGTTCTACATATGTATGTACATTTTATAGAATATTTACAAAGTTGCAGATACAGGAGGGAATCCAACAGAGGAAAAACTCAGTCCTGCATGGCATGCTTTGATTGGTCTCAAGTGTTACTTCAAGCACGAATCTTTTAGTAACTTCACGATTAGCTGCACGGGCAAGGCAAGGATTAGAGGAAAAGTGGCAAGAAGATCACTCCGAAACCCCTAGGAAATCTCCCCTTCTGATATGTGGCTTAAACAAGCAGCAGAAACCTTCCTGCAGCAGTGTCTCTGCAACACCTGCCAGTGCAGCAAGAGCTCCCCCCTTTGTTTTCACAAATTTTAACCACTTTGCTCGCTTCTGATTCTTGAAAAAGACAGGAAAAACAAAAAGGAAAAAATGTAGCCACTAGGTGCTATGAGAAAGGGGAAAAAACCCCAACAAATAAACAAGAAAAGCCACCCCAAAAAACAAACCCAAACTCCTAGTTCTTTATTTCAACAGAAAATATATAATCCGAGTACTTTGGAATCTTTACAAAACCATCCGCTTCAAGTCAAACTGGACTTGCTTAGCCAACAGGCTATTTTGAAGCATTTAGCCTGTGAAGTGACTTTTCAAGTCAAGTATTTCAGAAAGCCTGTCGGATAAGTCAGAATTGTTTATTCACTGCCAGATCAAGCCCCAGAATCTTCTGAAAACAAACACCTGGCATTTCTTTAAAGACAGGAACTTCTCCAAGCATTTACCACTTCAGCCAATACGCTTGTCACTGACCCAGGACCTCTCAGGTTGACTGGCTTCTTTATTGAAGATTTACTGAAGCTGTTTATTTTATTGAAAGGCTATTGAAAGTTATTTAAAGACCTATGAAAATCAGCAATGTGCATACACTGAAAATCAGTGAAGATAAGTAAAAGCAAACAAATCTGGAAGACCACTAAGACATTATCTAGGAAGATTTACTAATGCCTCTTAAAAAATATGACCAAATGTTTGAGTAAGAACAGTAACTGCAATTTCAGGAACTATAACAATTAAGGCAGAGACTGTTAATTCTCTTGCCCTGGGCACAGACTGATGGTAATAAGGAAGATTTCTTATGGTATTCCATCACTGCTTGCTTACAGTAACATGCCTTAGTTTCAAACTATAGCTGCATGAGTCAGGAGGAAAGTTGAAATGTATCTTATTTTTGCAGAGAATGTTTTATCTCAGTCTTGAAAAAGTAGGTGTTCCTATTAGCATATTATTTTTAAGGAAAAAAAATTCATAATAAAATTCAAATGCATTTGCACACGCTGCAGGTTAACTAATACGTTGTCTCAATTATATATTTGCTGTTTCTGTGGACCTGATAGGGTGCTTCTAAGTTTCTGACTCATTTAGCTGGAGCTCCACGATGTGGCCAATGTGAGAATATGTTGAAGGAGAGGGAACTATCCAGCAATTTTCCAGTTGCTGCATGCCTTCATTCTCAGTTAGGTATCAACAGCTTTGTTCATAGCCCACTACCCCAGCAGGAAAGATTACAGGCTAATGCAATCTACTAATGGGCTTGATTTAATATTTTTTCCCCAATATTAATTTCAGGAAGCTTAGCACCTTTCTTATATCCTGTAAAATGATTGCTTCCATAAGAAACATCATCATGAAAAAAGTAAATACACTTAATATAGTATTGACAAAGACTAAAGATACATCTGCCTAGTAGAACAGCTTTTCATTTTTTAAGCAAATTCATAGTCTGATAAGACAGAAGCACTGTATATTTGAAACACTGTAGACATAATTTCTTTTTCTGCTGGAACAATCTACTAAGTGAGATAAATATATTACTTTGAATTACATGTCACTGATCATTAAATTCACTTATAAACAATTATTTTCTTCTGCTGAGTTATCTATTTGAGAATCTTACAGATAAAACCATTCAGGTTGTTTGTTGCAGTATCTACATTTGTGTACAAGCTTGTTTACAGCTGGACCACAGATCTAGATTCTAACATTCCCCAAGCGTGACTGGAGACAATACAGATCTATTGTTCATTCAATACAAGTACTTATTGAAATGAACTATTAGAATAAATGCATTAAAAGTTCCTTCAGTGTTAACTGCAAAAGCTATGACTGTTCTGAGGGTTTAAGAATACAATCAATTCTGTGCTACCATTGCCAAACTGATTCATTCTAACAAAAAAGATTTTAAACTGGGAAATTACAATACAGTTAAGGTTGCCAGTTTGCATTGTTTTATTTCTAGCTAAACCTTTCAGGCATTCAAATTGACCATAAAGATTTGCTCTGCCCTGGGGCTACTGTGATACATATATTAGGCTGACAATCTGTTCCTTATTCAGCTTGCTATGTCTAGATAAGAAATATCACACGTTATCCTGAGTCTGCTTGCAAAGTCTGACAAGGGTATGAAGTTAAGAATCCAATGACAAATTTTGTCTTGTCTTTTCTCATAGCAACTGACAATGCTCTGTAAAATTTTGCTCACCCAGTTTTGATTATCCTCATGATAACTAAAACAGTAATGATAATTTATTGGAGTACTTTAGAAGCATGATTTAATTTATATTCATTATAACCCCATAAGGCTGCTAGGTAAGTAATGTTACTCCTATGTGAGGAATCAGAGAAAGGCAAAGTGACTTGCAAAAGGCTGTACAATGACTTAATGCTAAGTCAAGATCAAGACCAAGATTTTTCTAATTCTATACCCTTTCTTCAGGATTATAGTTCCTGCCACATTTATTAATCAGTCTGGTCTAGTAGGAGGTTTCTCTGCCCATGGCAGCAAGGGTTGGACCTACATTATCTTTAATCTTCCTTCCCATCCACACCATTCTATGATTCTGTGATTTTATGATAAATTTTTTGATACTAAGGATAATGTTTTTACAACATATAAAGGTAAGTGCACTGGTGTTGAGAAGATGCCTTTTTATTCACATTTAGTTTTGTCCTTAAAATTGATTAAAAATTCACCCTGACATCTTCAAATGTCTCTTTTCAAGTCATAATTGCAACATCAAATGTACACTCCTTCCAGTTATCAGGCATCTGAAGCAACTGTATATGAGAGAAGTAGCAAGAAATAGCATTGGTTTTCTAGGTGAGTCTGATAGTTCTGGGAGAGCTTTGGGTATTTTGGTTTAGCTGTTATTACTAAACCTGAAAGCTGGCAGCAGGAGCATTGTAACAAAGAGCCATTTCTCCTTCTGCTCTTTCTATGATTACATTGTATTGAATATCCAGAAAAACATCCAAGATCTTTAAACTATTATGTCATTAAATGTGTCCAAACTTTTTATTTTCGTTTTAAAAAATATCTAAGAAAATGTCAGTCTCCACAAGTATGTGCTGTACGAAAACAGACATTTCAGTTTACACGATGCCATGAAGACTTCTTCGGAGTTAAGCTTTCTTAAGAACTGTTTCTCCTCTGCACTGCAGCACGGTCCTTGCTATCTGCCATCTGACTCCCTCACTTATACTGATTTAAGGAGTGTGGTGGTCTTTCCCACCCGTATTATTTCAAAGAATTTGCTTGAACACTTTGGTTTTAGAAAGGCTTTTAGGAAATCTAGTACAGCTAAAAGAAAGAAATAACTATTTTTTTGAAGAGAGAGAAGAATGTGAGAGAAGGAGATAACAGTTTTAAAAAGAAATGTATTGGACATTTCCTTGGAAGAAGAAAGCTCTGAAAATTATACACCAGTTTTTGTTTGGGGTTTTTTATGCAATGCTTGCCAGTGTGATATGTAGCCAAGGGAACACACAGCTTTGCTGAGTTTCAAATTATTATTATTATCTGTTTATCTGTGATTTATCTACAATCAGCTGCTAAAGTAATTGAAAATAGTCTAAAGTTCCACTGATAATTGCAGCCATATCCTTCTTTTTAAGCTCTCTGCTTGCATGTTTTTGAGAGCATCTTTTAGTGGCAAAGAATATATAATTTCCTCTTATCTTCCATTAGCACTTCTTGCCTTCAAAGGCTGTGAATATACCCTGTATAATAGTTCGAATAATGAAACATTCATTTTTGTCTGAAAGCATGAAAAAATATCAGTTCAGGTTTTATTTCTATGTTTCAGAGACAGAGAAAAAAAGTCCAAAAAACTTTGCCTGTATTATACTAACATATAGAATAATGCGTATATATATATTATCATATCATAAAAACAGCATCAGAGAAAGGAATCACCTTTACAGCATTTAGAAGCTGTGCCCAAGAATTATACCAATTAAAATACAGAGACAAGAGAAGGGAAAAAATAAATCCACATGGCTGAGTATTCTCATTAAACTCAAAGTCTGTCAATGAATATTTATCTTTATTCTTCTGCCCAGAAGGAAGGCTGAAGAAAGACTGAGCAAAACCACTTATTTCTGTCAATGAAGCTTAGTAATCAACTCCATCACCAGAAGTCCTCTTACTGCCAGCTGTCATTCAGATGACAGGTTATTTCAATATATCAGCAGAGGGCCAGCTGGCAGGGGGATAGAAATGACAGCCTTGCTTGAGTAGTGAAAAATATTTTCAGCAGAATTAGCAAGGCTGAGATGCCTGTAAATGCCTGAGGACACAACTAAGGCCAGAGGAGGGATGCATTTGAGCAAATAGGCATATTCTCTGTCTTCTAGTGAATGTAGAGAAGTATTTTTTTCCAAACAGCATAAAGTATGTCACTCAGAGGTAAATTAATGTTTGATCAGTTTGACAGGCTACTTTTTCTCCTCTATGTTTATTTCCCAGTGTTATTCTCCTGCCTCACACATTTAACTCTTAAAAGTTCCAGCTCAACCCTGTTTTATTGCATGACATACGGTGTTTTCTTTGGACTTCTTGTCACTTTCGTGATCTTCCTTTTCCTCCCTTTTTTTAAACATCTTTAGGGTCTTATTTTGTTAGTTACTTCAGATTCTTCTCAGTCTCTGTAATTTGCTCCCTGCTGTGCATTCATTTGACTTCCAAATCTCTTACAGGTTTAACTTTAGTTGACTTTAAAATTATCTGCTTAGGGATAAAACTTGTATTTCCAGAACTTCACCACCAAAATTGGAAGATCTCGTTTGTAGTGCTGCAGTGCAATTACAAGAAACTTGCACTGACTTTACCAGAAGCTGAAAGTACCAAAAGTTGTTGAAATTCAGTCTCTGATAGTGAGTATAGGCAAATGAAAACTTGATCTTTTTCTGCTACTCATTTAGTTTATTTCTTTTATTTATCTGCAGTTTTCAATGTGTCTTTTCAGTATTTCTTTTCAATCCTGGCTTTTTTCCCATCAAATTGTCAAAAAACTACTGAAATCTCCATTTTCACAGGCAGAATGTGGATTTAAGGTGATAGACTGGAAACTAATTTTACTTGGAATTACCTGGTGTTCTGTATACTACTTCCTGTTTTCAATTGCAATAAACTATTTTCACCTTTTAAAACAATTTTGTAGACTTCAAAATGTAGGGCACAGGATACATACAGCATCTATTTCCCCCAACTCCCTCAAAACAGAAACATCATCAACTCTAAAATAAAACTTATATTTTCTATACCTTAAGTCACCTGAGCTATTTTATATATTACAGTAAGTACATCAAATTTCTCTGAATTGGACAGAGGGACTTTATATGAGGACAAAGCATATAAATTATTTCTCATGCTGTAGGTTACATTATCTACAGAAGAAATATGCCTAAATTAATGTTTCCTATCACATACATGCATGATTTCATCTGTTTCTTATGGAGTAGATATCATCCCATCAGCACTGATCAACACAGGTTGGACTGTGAAGAAATAACACGAATATTTGAACAACATCTTGATTGAGTACCAGTAACCATTCTGCTCCCCCAAGAATATTTTAATATGCCATCTATAAATTTTTAGGCTGTCCCAAGACATAGTTTGTCAGTCCATTTATCTGTGCCTTGTGTAGATTCAGAAAAAGAAAGTACCAGAACAGCTCTCCTAAACCATCCAAAGCAGTTCAACATTTCACTAAAAATACCATGAAGTGTTCTAATGTTATTTTAGTATAGGATTTTAATTTTAAGATGAGATTTCACTGACAAGAGGTGATTTAAAACACAGCACCACCTTTCCATTTTGAGACTATTTAACAAATATGGGGCTTAACACATTTCACATAGGTTTGTTTTCATTGCTATCAGTATAGTGAATTCACTGCAAGAAAATAGGAAATTGCTCCGTTTTCAGTCATTCCTATTACAAAACTCCCACAAATCTCACTGACAATACCTATCTTCCTTTACTGGGATGCTGACACTGAACACTCACTGAAGAGATTTACTTGACATACTTCTAAAGCCATGCTGCCAGATTTTAGAGGATAACACCGCAAAACACAACTTTTCTAAGTAAACTAGTGAGCTCCTTTCCCAGGTAAAGGGAGGGCCTAGAAATCCCAGTGGTCACTAAAAAGGCCATCTGTGTCACATCTTCATCCACAAAATATTCTTTGAGAGTGATCTAACTCTATATTCTTAAACAACCTCAAGCCAGCTTGCATCCCTAAGTGCGCTGCTGCTATTTTAAAAAGTGCAACTAAGCAAACTGCAGACGCAACCCTTCCCTGCTTCTCATGACAGAAGAAGAGATGAAAGTGCCACTTATACTGTGAGCTAGCAGCATTCAATATTGTTTACTATTTGGATATCAGAGTGACAGGTGCCATATCAATACAGAGAATTGCATGAAGACATAAAAAAAAGAACAACTGATCAATGGTAAATCAGTCTTTAAAATGCATGACTGCAGTATGTTACTAATAAAGGTGCCTTGGAGGTAACACTAGTGAAAGCACAGATGGGTTCTGAGTACCTCCTCCTAATTCTCTTGTGGGTTTAGTGCATTATAAGCAGAGAGGAAAAAGGGGCACCATTCTGAGATTGCACACTGAAATATATATACAGAATTCCATACTGTAGTTTACAGCACAGTCATTAGCATGCTCTTTCAGATACAAAAGAAACATTAGAGGATACTGTAGGAAAATGATCACAAGCGAGCCACAAATCATTAAATTAATTTTTTAACTTCTGGAATGCATCCTTCCCTTTTCCTGCCTATCACACTTTCCCTGACATCATCAAAGACTGCTTCAAATCAAAACAAACCCAGCTAAGATGGCATGTGCTATTCAGTGCTGGAGTCAGACCCAGTTTCACTGGGACAGCCTCACATCATGTGTTCAGCATCCTCATTTCCCACATTTCCCACATTTCCCACACCTCTACTGTATTAAAAGAATTTATCTTCACATGGTGGTAACTTTAAGGTTACAAGTAAAAAATAATACATGGAAAAAATAAACCAACCTAAAATTATGACTCATAAAACTCAAGAATTTATGCTTAGGAAAAGACTTCCAGAAAAGACAGACACACTAAAATTGAGTATATTGTGGAAAGAATTAAGTGTTATACACCTTTTGAAAAAACCTGTCTCTGCAAATCCACAGAACAATTACATTAACCTAAGACATCTTAAATTACTGTATGGAATGTTTTACTATATTTAGGTAAAATAAGTCAGAACCACTAACTGTGTTCTTAAAATCTTCTGGCAATATATATTTTTAAAAGTTGATTGAATGATCATTTTCAATGACTCATGAAGGTCTAGGGCAAAAGTTGATGCTACCAAACAGAGCAGACAGGCACTTAAAATGCTGAGATGACAGTCAAAAGGCTACTTCTGATAGATTCAAACTGATAAGGAAATTAATAGGACTGAAGTCAGTAAGCAAAGAACCTCCATCATTTTTCAAGGTAATGCACAATTCTGCTTTCACTGACCTGCCTCATAAAAAAGAGTTAATGTACCAAATGAGTGCTCAAATGTATACCAGGACATTTCTTCCTATTTTTTAGGAATCTTTGAACAGTTAGAAGGAAAACAGTCATTATGAAATATTATCTCATACAAATATTTAAGGAAAAGGGTAAATATTTGGTTGGCTGCACACTGTAGTTATCACTGACTGTTTAGTTATGAAAATTGCTCAACAGCCTCTGCATTTCCTGCATTTCTTTTTTCCTCTGATACTCCCAGGGAAACAATGAGAGACAGCTTATGTATGTTTAACTCCACAAGATGTTAACAAATTGAATTAATTACTTAGAGTCTTCTGTAATTTTAAAAATATGGATGTGGCCCCTTGGTTCAGATGCAGCAGGCTCGTTAAAACCATGAAAAGATGCCACATTTAAGACAAATTAACTGGTTTAAAGAATTGTTGCCACTGTACAATGGTCTATCAACACAGATGCTAACTTTCTGGGCTTTATTAATGAATTTCCTTTCCTTTTCTTTCCCCATTCTATACAATTAGTCCATTTGTCCTTCCAATAATTTATCTTACGGTATCTTTCATCTTTTGTCCCCCTAACTGAGCAGTAGTGAAAAATCTTCATATGCACAACTTTTCCTGCCTGCTAAAACATGGTAACAGTCTCCAGTTCTGTTTTTTCTCTAACTCCCACCCTTCAATTTTGCCATGCAACCTGTGTTCTGCTCCAGCTCAAACTGCATCTTTTCCTCAGCACATTTCCATCCAATGACTGGAGCTAAGCCTGACCACAGCTGGCTCACTGACCAGATCAGCAGACACTGGGCTGCTTTAACTGGCCTGGGCTTTAATCAGGGAATGGCATCCTGCTGTACACATCACCCTATTTTAAGGATTTTGGGAGCAACCAGCAGTGTTGGACCATACAGATAAGCACTGTGGTTCCGCTCAGTCCATCTGATTTGTTATCAAAACAGATAGCGTCTGCTAAGTTATTCAGAACAGAGTTAATTAAAGGTTCTTCATCTGAACACAATTCAGATAAACTTACATGATGCCACGTCCAGCTGTGCTCCATCCAGAAAACCTCAGTAACGTGAGCCTGAATTATCTAGGCTGATACAAGGACAGCTCTGGAGCCATGTGGCTGCTGCACATCAGCAGGTGCACTGAGGTTTTATGACATTGCCAGAGAGGAAGAAAACAGCTGATATGGGAATCTGGGAGGCATTTTTATTAACCTTTTTGCTCAACTGATGGATTTAAACCATAGTTCCTACAAAAATTTATGGAACCCAGTATAGTGTCCCACTCTGCATGTTTGGCAGTTACAAGCTTAACCGTGAATAATATGTAAATAACTTACATACAGGTAAAAATGCATAAGTAGCTACTTTTATGTACAAATAATTAAATTTACACCCCTTGCTATTAGAGCTATAAAAAGGCAACTGTTTCACAACAGTTTATAGACATTCCCAATATTCATATACACTTGAATAGAAGAACATTGTAGAGATTGATAATTTGCAGGTATTTGATTTTCTTTTTTTTCTGCACTTTATTATTTGATATTTTTATATAACTAATATATTGGGGAAATGACCAGGAAATATTAGTACACATTGAAATTTATTTTTATCTACGTAAAAGGGTAGATTCAATTGGTGAGATTAATGAGAGAAAGATAAGGAAAATTAATTTAAAAGCTGGATCTTATCACTCAATATTTGCTTGTCTGGGTTTTGTAATTAGTGATTGAAAATTCCTTCTAGAATGAAAGCAAACCTGTAGCTAAAAATTTAAATAATAAGAGTAAAACACAAAAAGTAATGCAGTGCACTATGCCCCCCAAAAGATCTTAAATTAATAAAAAATATGGACTAAATAAAGGAACATGAAAGTTTCAAAACCTAAAGATTTCAGAGAAACAATTTAATAGGAATCTTTTGAGCACATTTTAATATGTCAGACAGATTTTTTTAATGTAAAAACTGTTGCCCACAAATTGACAAATCACCAGCTTCAATATTAATATTCTCAAACATGTGATTTGGACATAATTTTCCATTGCTAGCAATTTTTCAAGTAATACTTTACTACTCTGTAAACCTCACTCCCTGCAATGACAAAGAAAATACTTAGAACCCCTTCTGAAGTTTAATTGAATCTTCATATGAGTTATTCAATTTAGTATTCCTTTCCCAAGAAGACTGACACTCAAATTCCATGATTTTTGTGTTTATCTGCCTTCAAAGATCCTTCACCTTTTAATATTTTTACCACCAACAGTAATTCAAAAACTCAAATTAATCATATGTATGTCATCTACCTACTAGTAAAGGTGCTGAGAAAAACTCATGTTGTTTTCTGTGACAGCAAGAGCAAAAAGGACAAGATTTTAAAAGAGAGACATTGAGCTTCTTAAGGAAAAAAAGCCTAACTTGTGGATTTATCACTTTAATCACTTCCAAGTCTCCTTTGCAGCTTACAAAATATGGAGGTTATACTTAAATAAAAATTGAATTTTGGTTTTAATTATGACAAGTGTATACATGCATTAAAAAAGGAATTATTCCTCTTGTGAACCAAACGTGCACGGTAACTAAACAGCTTGTGCTAAATTAATGGTTTTAATTTATGGTTTAAATTGTAGTCCTGAAATGGATATTTAATCTAAAACACAAGGAAGAATCTTTAAAGTGCCCTAAAACTGCTTTGACAGATAGCAAAATAGGTATATTTTAGATAAACTCATCCAGCTCATGCCACATAAATATGAATACATAACAGAAAAGTAAACATTGCTTTACTGTACCCATCTTGCCTTCATCATGTGTCTGATATTTGACCAGAGATTGTCATGGGTGGTTAATACGAGTAGAAGGAGTCAGAAATTAAGTGGCAGAGCTCTGTATCATTATACCTCATGCTATTTACATTTTTCCCAAGATTAGGTTAATGTACTTAACAGAAATTCTTTTCCCTATCAAGTGTACTCGATCACATAATCACAGTGAGCTACTAAATGCTGCCGCCATGCAAACAGGATCTTCAGGTGCAACAGCAGAAGGAACATTGGCAGGCATGACTAAATATTTAGCTACACTGCTGCCAGGGGTTGGCACCTCCATACAGTGCAGGGTGGACATGCCAGCTCAGCTAGGAACCTTTGAGCAGGGAAGATTTGTCTGGTAAGAGCTTCTTTAGTTTCGCAGAGCCACACACAGGCTCAGGAAAGATGGTTGCTTTCATATGGATGCACTGTTCAAAACCAGGAATGGGCATGAGGTATATCACTGCAATTTGAAAGTTGTGTTCGTGGTGGCACACGAACAAGACACAGACTTAACATAATGCGAGCTGTGTAGCAATGTCTGAAGCTCAGCTCCCAGGTATGACATCTTTGAAGACCTCAAAGCAGCTTTCTATTCTCAAGAGTCCTGCTTCATGGGGAAGAAAGGAAGGGAGAGTAGACGTTGGCCTGTTCACAGATCTGCTTGGACAATGTCATGGGAGATGGTTCTGGAGAAAGGAAAGGTCCAATTAAGATGGTTCATCTCATCCAAGCTTGAGAACAGTCCACTCTTCCTTATGCAGGAAATCGAGCAAAGGAGACAGGAGGCCTACATGGATGAACAAGGAGCTTCTGACCACATTCAAACACAAAAGAAAGTCTGTAGGAGGTGGAAGTAGGGTCTAGGCATCAAGGACAAATATAGAGATGCAGTGCAGGGACAGAGGCAAGTCAAAACCCACGTGGAGTTAAATCTGGAGAGAGTCACAAAGGATATGAAGTTTCTAGAGGGGCATCATAAACAAAAGAAAGCCGAAAGAAAATGTGGGATAAAACAGAGCCCTGAGAAACCAGCCCTAGGTGACTCTAAGCAGAGGGCAATACTGAATGTTCTCCAGAGGCCCCTGCAACCATCCTAGAGCCCTGTGACAACCTCAGCATCATCATCTGCTGCATAGCTGTAAAATCCCTGAGCCATAGCTGACTTCAAAGGACTTTGTGTCCTGTTCATCAGGAATCATTGACAGTGCAGGATTCTTGCTGGCTTTTTCTTTTGCAAAGGAAATGTGAAGAAGTAAGAAAAATTTTTATCCTAAATCAGATAAAGACTTTTCTGTCCTGTGCAAATGCCTATATAATAATAACTGACTACCAAAATACAGCAATTTGTACCTTTACTCTTATGCATGTCACAGAACTTAGAGAAGACTTCAGTCTTTACAGAGAATGCCATTACCTATTAATGCCATTATCAAGACATTTTAATGTGGAGTAAATGGAGTGTTGCCAGAATAAATTAGATGGACCTAAGAAATGTGAAGCCTCCACAAATCACCATTTTTTTTCTCAGACATAACTATCATTATTTATCTCTGACATAACCAGTGTTTATTCTTTCTATATCTTTCCCACAGTAATCCTTCTCTGTTTTCTGTTTTTATAGCAACACTGGTCAGTATTATGGTGCCAATATCATAACAAAATGACACAAAGGAACCGACAACCAAACAGACCCCAAACCCAGTGAGTGTGCCACAGCCCAACACTGCTGTATGAACATTGTCACATAGCTCTCAGCAGGAACTTGCTCTTTGCATGCCCTGCTTACCTTTGCTGGCCGTGCTACTCTGGCTAACCCCTTTTTTGTGCTGATGGAGGTGAAAACACCCAACTGCTTCGCATCCTGTGATACACACTTGCCTCTTTCCCAACAGCACTTCTCTCTTGGAACACAATCTCACTGTGATGCAGCACGGCTTCTTTACCTTTCCTTGGACAGGTGCTACCTAATCAGTTCATCCAGTAAATGCACGACATTTATTTCTGTCTACCCACTGCTCATTTGAGTAATCCCTATTAAATTCCATTTTTTCTTCAGATATTTTCTGTGCTATGCCAAGATAATTTAAAACTTTGAGTGTTATTCTCCACTCCATGAGCCATGGAGATCCTACACAAATACCCAAAATCCAGAAACCACCAATGCCTCATCTTCCATCCTATTTCAGGGTGCCATTGATCTTCTATAGCTTAACCTGCTCTTTCTGTCAACAGGTTAATAGCTGAACTACAGATTCAAATGTGAAAAAAACTGGTACAGAACCTATGCTAATTTTATATTAATAATAGAAAAAACTGTAACAGAAAAAGATATTATTTTATAGAAAAGATTTTCCATTTTGACAATAATCCCAGCTCTCACAGTTTGATTGAGTGCCTGACCTTCTTTCTTTCCCTTCAATAAGACTTTTTATAGCTTGCTTCTAGATAGCTACAATCAAGAAGGGGAGCAAAAACTGCAGTTAATCACCTTCTTCTCCAGAGATCAGAAATGGGTCAAGTGTAACTGTCCAGTGTCTGAACCAGAAGCGTTAAATAAAAAGAATTAATGTCTTTATGTATCCACACATTGATGTGAAAATATAGTTGAAAATTCTTTAAAACATCAGCCATATCTAAGAAATACAGCAGCATAGTTCTTTATCATAAGACCCTTTATACAAAAATAAAACTTGTCATACCCTTGGTAAAAAGCACATGTGAAGTATTTGAGTGACTATGCCACTTTTAAAGTCTCAGTCAGTCTTTGCAACAGCTTCAGCATAAATACATTTTTATCTAAACACAAACATGAAAAGAAATACTACAGTTATTGATTGCAAAAGCAGCGCTGTCTGGTTACTATTTATTTAACAAATAACTCTGCCAAACAGAGAGCATATTCCTCAAAAACTTCATTATCTAACACCCCAGCTTTGCAAGTACTTTTGTGTGTGTGTGGTTACTCACATAAGTAGTTCCTTTGATTTCAGCAGTACTTCCCTGGCTGCATTTACCTTGCCAAATGCCTTTTGCTTGTCTGAGTTAAGCAGATGACAAAGTCAAGGGAAAGCAAGCCTGCCAGAAAGATGAATCAGAGGGATTTGGGCAAGGCTTCCTATGTTATCCTAGGAGAAAGGTGGCTGCTTCTCCAAAAGAGCTGCTTAGAGAAGAAGCTTAACTCAGAGTTTCCCAATCACCTTCCTGCAGTCTGTCCAGCTCTGGCTGCTGTTTAGGAGATTAGCCTATGAAAAAGCCCAAAGTCAGATGCCTAAAGCCCAGGTTAAAACCATGCTCCCTTATTCCCAGAGTTTGCAGACCAGGAACTGAAGCACATAATCCACCATGTTGTGGCAGAATTAAAATGTATTTTTTTAGTCTCTAAAGCCACTTCTCTGACTAGACTAGAAATGTAAAGTAGCAAACATGAAAGCTTCATCCCCAAGATATTTCAGACAGAAGAAGGTTCAGCTTTCTTTTTCTCTCACAGGCCAGGCATGCAGAGATTCCAGTTTGTGAAAGATTTCCCTTCAGCAAGAAAAGTATTTCATAATATACATTTGTGTTGATAGTGTTAGTGCTGCAGTCAAGCCCTCAAAAAAATTTCTATAGCTAAGAACTATTGAAAATCAAACTGTTATGATAGAAAAAGTTACAATATTAGGCAATTTTAATTATTACATATTGTAGGTCTGACAAATTTGCTACTTATGCTAAGTTGACACACACAGTCACACATATATGGGAGTGACATACCCATCTAATTAAGGTTTTGTTGGTAAGTCTCATATTAGATTTTATTTGCATACGATGTCACACACTAGTGATACAATCTTTTTAGTCTACTTGGAGAATACATTAATGCTTTCCGTTTACAGAATTTTCTTGTGTCCTATCCCACAGGCGTTAGCCCATACACAAAGAATACAGGTACGTAAGTCAGAGCCATTATATCTCTAAAAGAATCTGTACTTATCATTACGGAAATATAAAGTCTTAGTAGATGCCAATGTTATCATTACTTCTCATGGCTAAACAATTGTTGGAAAACAATTATGTATTTCCAATTTTAACCACTACACAATTTTAGCCAACTGCTTATTTGTTTTGCTTAAAAAATGGTGTACGATAAAAATTTCCGTAACATACAAAACACATTTGCCCTCAAAATTTCAAAATTTTCAAGGAAAAAAAAGCCTCTTTGAAAATCGTTCACATCTTTGAAGAATTATAAAGACTGAAGACATTTTTCCTATTTTCAAAATAATTTCAAATACTGACATCTCCCCTTGTAAGCATAGGTAGGCTTTACAGTTTTTAAAATTTACATTTCTTTTACTACGTTGTTTGTACTGCACAGGTAAAAGAACAAAAATGTTAAGGAGAAACTATTTCACCTGGATTAATCCCATTTAAAATGTTACCTTATAAATAATGGGCTTCAGGAATCAGTTTTTAATCCGAAGAAACAAACAATAATGATGAGTGATATTTTAAATTCCTTCACTGAGCAGTATATATACTTCAAAACTGAACAAACAGATGATCTGTCACTTTACCTAGTCATCCATCAATTGGTGATGAACCTGACATGTCCCTGACTGTGTACAATTTATTCAGCGTTCCAAGATATCAGGCAATAGGATAAAACCAATCTGCAGTGTGAGGTTTTTCACAGCTCTGAAGTGAACACTAGGGAGTTTAATCCACTGTCAGAGACATTTGCCCTTTCAAAAAGCAATGCAATCTCTAAGACTGCGGGAATGCAAAGCAGCTGTTTCAAAACAAGATGAAGTAAGTCTATTAGTTCACTGAATGACTGCACTCAGTAGTGTTCAGTAGTGGAAGAAAATCAAATCTAACCTACCAAGAGCATTTGGCCACCCTTCTGTGAATCTTCTGCATTTCTTCCTTTTCTCTGTCTATCACTGTGTACAGTATCACAATGTCCATTTGATTTGTCCCCTTTGGTTTATTTATTAATGTTGGACCAGATAACCTTTTGATACTGCTTAATGAAATGAGATGACTAGCAAACACACTGTGCTCAGACCTCCCCTTTCAAGTTCATGTTTCTTCCAAGAGTCAAAAATTTCTGTGGCATTCTGCTGAGATGATCCCTTTATTCTAGACTATCATAGGATTTTGGCAGGATTTTGAAATATGTCTATTCCTTAAGTGTAATAGAAAAATAATGTCAAACCCTGTAAATCAGTAAGCCCCTGTAAGATTTTGAAAATTATATGACTTCATACCAATAGCAACTTGGGTTAATAATTGTAATTTTTTAACCAGTACAGCAATAAAAATTGCTGTTATAGCTGCAGCTGTTTCAGAAGAAATGCCTAATACATGAACATTTTTCCCCTTATGTTTGAAGGATCCATTCTGCTGCAGGCATCTTTACACCCATAATACTGAATCCACACTGAGTGAATAATTGTACCCAGAGAGCAGAACAAGCAAACCTTAATAACAGGCTCAGCAAGAGATCTCAGTCATTCTGATATCCTTTTGTGCAAGACAGGCTGGGAATGCACAAGGAGCAAAAGCCACAAGCAATTTGTAACATTTCACAGTTACATTAACACCTCTAATTGTAAGTGACAGGGCAATTAAGGCTGAAAAACGTCCCAATACACTGCTTTGTACGTGATGATTGTCCCACTGAAACAACAGATCATGTACTCTGTTTGGAGGAAAAGTGTTTCACTTTATTTTCCTCCATTGAAGTAGATGTCCCAGTTCATCATGCTTCATTAGAGGTTTGTGTTGCTATAAACATGATTATTTCAAACAATCACAAGCCTTTATATCAAGCATATAATTTAACAATTCCCTTCTCAATACAAGTGTCAACAAGGTTACTAAAAAAAAAGGAATGTTAATTGTTACATAATCCATTAAAATAATGAGTCAGAATAATGAAGATGCAATATAGGCTGAATACAAATATATCATACATTGCCCCCCCCCCCTTTTTTTTAATGAAATCCAGACAATTCACCTCATGTGCCTGGGTTGGCCAGGTTTTGTACTCTGGTTTTCTTACCAGCCTCCCTTACTCCCACACACATGCACAGCACCCTGTGGTGAGACATAACAAGCCAAATTACATCCAATATGAGCAAGTAGCTAAATTCTGTACCACAAATTCACAGATTTCTTTTTTCCTGTGAAAACTCGATGCTTAGGGTCCACTATCTACACTACAGATCCCTGCAGGAGAGAGAATACTTGATTAGAGCTATTACAATCCCAAAGGTCTGAATGCCCATTGGTAGTCAGGGTGTGTTAGATGAGATCTTCAGGCACACCTTACTGTTTAGTTTCATCTAAAAGTAATCCTGATTATTTGTCCCAAGACTCTTCCACAACATGAACTGAAGTAACTGGAGATGACTGAGAGATTTGTCAAAACATACTCCTGATACAAAATAAAATTCTACTGTAGATGCATCTGTATCTGCTTCTTCAACTAGAAAGAGAGTAACAAGTCCATAATTTAGGAGGAATGGATCTCTCTCCAGTTTCTGCACATATACTCAGGATTTTAAATGGGTGGGATTTTTTTTCTTCTCTGAGAACTCTTCCTAATCTTAGCTGTTGAGTGTTTCATTTCTCTAATTATCATTTGTTATACACATTTGTATATCAAATATTAATAATACACGGCCACAATTTACGCAGATTTGATTATAAGAACATAGAAAAACAACAAAAAAATTAAGCCCCAATCTCTCAACCTTACGCTGTATTGCAATCTTAAAGAATATATGAGAATAAAAATAGTCTGAAGGCTGAATAATGACGTAACCTGCCCTGGAAATTATAGACAATAGAATATAAAAATGACTGATAACTGATCTTAGAAAAATACTCAGTTCTATGTCCAAAGCGTGCAGAGATCATGTTAAGGGTGAGCAGTGAATTTCAGGGTGTGCTTTTGTTAACTTCCTCAAATTATACTCAAGACATATAGAGCATTGAAGAAAAAAAAAAAGAACATAACACAAACCAAAACCATAATTGCAAATGTCACAGCAACATGTGGGCCTTTAGGAGCCTTTAAAGTGAATCCATTATGATGCCACCAAGATGTCACGAGAGCTGGAGAACCTGACATATAAAGAGAAGATGAACTAATTGTGTTTATTCAGCCTGGGAAAGACTAGGCTGACGGGGGATCCCCCCACACACTTTATAAAAATACCTAAATTATAGGTACTGAGAAGAAGGGTATAATCTTTTCACAAGGATGCACAGTGACAGAAGAAGAGGTAACAGGCACAAGTTGCTCAGAGGAAATGGTGTCTAGATTGTATGAAAAGAAAAAGCATCTAACAGCTGAACACTGGAATAGGCTGCTATAAAAATTAGCAAAATATCTTGTCATTAAAAATGCTTCTCAGCTTGACAGTGTCCTGAATATCCTAATCTATGGCCTTGAGTAGTTACTGAAGTTTGTACCAATAATTCCAGAGGTCCCTTCCTAACCCAGGCTTTTCTGTGTTTCTGAGCCCTGACTAACAACGGAAGTTCTATACACAAGGTGAAAAAATACTACCTTTTTTTTTCCCTTTAGAACCCTGAGCTGCAGCAGTTCATGCACATTTTTACCTTGAAAAGAAGAAATATTAGCATATTTTTGTTTTCTTTATTCACACTGCAAACAATGAGAAAAGGTTTTATATCCTCCCATGTTTCTGCCTGATCTGCTACAACTTGGTTTCACCACTAAAAGACTGATAAAAGGAGAATGCTAATGTTAAGAGGGCTTTAAAGAAGCAGAATCTCTTACAATAAGTTTAAACACCCTCCATGAGCAATTGCAGGCAGAATCAGCCCTGCCCTCCTCTCCTCTCTCCTGATAAAGTCTTTGGGGGAAGAAATTGAAAAATTGAGACACCATGTAACACACTAGATAAGGTGGCTTCTTTTCAGCTGAAAACGCCAGGGACAACTGGAAGACATTGAGTTTATGTTGTTTTTAATCTTTCCAAAGAAAGGAAGCACTCTTAGAGATTGTTTGCTTGGTAACTTGGCTTTTGTCATGGCAGTGGCCTGCTATAGACTTACAAAGAGTAAGGATTTACCAGATATCTTTCTCCGTTTGTGTTTGGTCTTCCCTGGACACCGTTGGGGTTGTGGACCAGGGCAAAGTGATGGCTATTCAGGGATTGCTTCGGATATAGAAGCTACTGGTCCCTGTCTTCCATCCATATCTCTCTTTCTCAGTCATCAGCGCCCTTTCTTTTTTTTCTGTACCCTAATTCAACCTTCTCTTCTGTTCTCCTTTTGGTAAATACTCAATAGTATTTCCTCATGATACACTACTTAAATACCAGCGGCTGCCAACACTTGCCTATATTAGCTTTGTACAGCAATTGCAAACACTTAGATGAAATAAGTACAGAATGAGTCAGAAAATTCAGTAATATGAAGTGGAAAACAGGTTTGGAGTTTGGGTGGTTTGTTTTTCTTTCCTCAAAGTTGTGAGCTGCTTGTTTAAACATAGCTAAGGCCAAAAGATGTTTGTGTTAGAAGAGATTTTAACAGCACATGGCATAACTTATAAGAAGTCGAAAATAATGTAATCTTTTTTCCTAAAATACAAGGCACCATTGCAAATCAGAGCTCCGATCCACTGCCATATTGATCATATTTATAGTCATGTAAATGGAATTGCATTTTTTCATGTTATATGGCATAAGCACACCAGCCAAACTCAGAAAATATGTAGAGAAAAGGGGAAAACACCAGTGCAACTGAAAACAACAAAAGCAATCAATGTTTCCACGAAAGACTACCCACAAATATTTGCTTGCAGAATAAAGGGCTACTATCCAGGGGGTAAGAAGTGGTCACAGCACCAGCCTGCCAGAGTTCAAGAAGCATTTGGACAACACTCTTGAGCACATGGTGTGATTCTGGGGGTGTCCTGCACAGGGCCAGGAGATGGACTCCATAATCCTTGTGGGTCCTTTCCAACTCAGGACAACCTATGGTTTTATGATAAGGCTTCTAATTTCTGGGACTGTCACCAGGAGAAGTTATAGTCTTCTCCACTAGGTGGCAACGTAGGATACAGCATCAGCAAGAACAGCTCTTTGCAGGAACGCCAAACAAGCGATTTTGCTCCTGTTGCTGTTTCACTTTGCAATGCGGTGAACATGGAGGGGGAAAGGGGTGGGGAAAGGGTGGCTTTGGACACAGGTGATTAAGGGCTAATCAGACTTGGTGCAGTTCAAGCAAGTATTAATACAGCCGCCCCAAAATCCCATTTTTGTTTCTTTTTGATCGTAACAGTGTCATGAAATGTAAACTAAAGTTACCATTAGATGTGCTGGAAAGTGATGCTGACTTCTCATAAATTGTTATGCACATGGCATCATGGCTACAGCTCTGCAACTTCTTTATAATGAATGTTTCTAAAAGTAATTTGAAATTATAGTAAGAAAAGGTAAGACACAAATAGGGTTAAGAAAACCCCACAAAGACTGTGTCTCTGATTTCTTTAAAATACAGAATGTATTTTCTCTGACAAAATTCCCTAGCGCATGACTACAGTATGTATCTGTACCTTTCAATTGGCAGCAGACAGGTGAAGGTGATAGAGCATTACTCTCATTTCCACACAAGTTTAAATGCATAAACTTAGAGTTATTTCAAATACACATATAAATGAGAAAAAATCACTTAATACACTTCCTATTTATCAGGAGATATTTTTCTTGGACGTGAATTGTTCTGTACCTAAAGATTTTTTTTCTCTCTCTATAAAATGATAATCTATTTTATTCAAGGTCTATTTAATATTTATGGGAAAAGGGAGGGGGGAAAGGCAGTGTAAATCTCAAACAGTTTAAACCTTTTGGGGATTGATGCAATTACTAGACAAAACTGCTCATCTGAACAGCAACTGCAGGATCCTCTTACATATGGCTTCTCTTCATGTATTCCACTACAATTTGTGTACACAGCTGAGACAAGAGTTTTTCTTGTCGCAAACATCTGCTTGACTCATCATGTGTGCTCTGTCTACCACTGTGAACTGTTCCAATGGCACTGGTGAAGCATCTGCCACATAGGTGCTCTCTACAGAGGAATTCAGAGCCTGGAGGAGTCTGAAAGGAAGCAGGGAAAAGCAAATCAATGAGCTTTAGCTGGAGTCCAGAAAACTTGGGCGTTTTTTTACCTTCTGATAACATCTAAGGGGGGATGCACTTGTAACTACCTTGTGCGCTCCCTGAGGCACAGGTAGAAGTGACCCATTTCTGTACTTTCCTTTTGGTAGCCATGAAATATGCACTGAATTGCCTCTTTATATTTATGGCGGTTTTAACTAGGGTAGAGCTAATTTTCTTCACAGAGGCCGGTATGGGCTATGTTTCGGATGTGTGCTGAACACAGAGTTGATAATATAGAGATGTTTTTGTTATTGCTGAGCAGGGCTTACACAAAGCCAAAGCCTTTTCTGCTTTTTGTACTGCCACGATGGCAAGGAAGTTGGGAGTGCATGGGAAGCTGGGAGGAGACACAGCCAGGACAGGTGACCCAAACTGACCGAAGGGATATTCCAGACCACAGGATATCATGCTCAGTACATAGAGCATGGGGGAAGAAGGAGAAAGCAGAGTGTTTAGAGTGCTGAAGTTCTCTCATCCCAAGCCATGTTTACATGTGATGGGGCCCTGCTCTCCTGGAAATGGCTGAACAGCTGCCTGGCCATGAGAAGCAGTGAATTAGTTCCTTGTTTTGCTATCCTTGTGTATGTGGCTTTTGCTTTGCCATCTGAACTGTCTTTATCTCAACCCCCGATGTTTCTAGCTTTAACCCTTCTGATTCTCTCCTCAGTCCTGATGTTGGGGCAGTGAGTGGCTGCTGTCTGGGTTTAAACCATGACAATATTCTCTTAGGGTGCAAATATTTCACCATCAGACTTACATGTTCTTGAGGAGAAGATTCAGTTTATCTAAGCTATGCAAGCACTCTGTGCTGCAGACTCCCAAGTGATTACAGTGGTTAGAAACAGCCAGTCCCCTAACACTAAGTATGAAGTGTCTCTCTCCACTGACAGCACAGACTTAAGATGTCCCAAGTAGATGCCTACATCTGCTATAGATATAGACGTTAGTTGAATCTCACCCCAAAAATGAAGTCTTCCTTGCACACTCAAATATGGCATTGTCAACATATGAATCCAAAAGAATTAACTATATTGACTGAAACATGAGCTAAATTAATTTTCATTTTAAATTCTTCACAGGTGTCAAAGTAAATAAACAACTTCTGGCTGTTTGATTCAAATGTTTTTAACTACAAATATATTCCTTTCCTAAGCAATTAAAATTACAGAAGAGGGAGCAGAGTCTAGTTATCAGCTCTTGAACTGACTGGTAAAAAATTCTCCTTTGTAAAACTAATTCTCTGTATTAAAATATGTATTTGAAATTAAATTATTACTGCCAAGATCTCTGTGAATACAGCCTGTGCTGTCAGAAGGCTGAAGGACAGTCTTCCAGAATGAGCTTTCACTGGGTCCAATCACAGTAAAATCTTTCTGGTGCTAGCAATACATGTTGTCTAGGGCCAGTAATCTTTACCTAGAGATTCTTGTTCAAAAACTCCCCATAATGGTTTATGCAACCTCTCTCCGTTAACTGCTGTCTAGAACCCCTGCACTATTCAGTGCTGCTCTTCTACCATTCAGAATCACAGTGTCTTAACTGACCGTGTTTAATACTTTTCAATGGAGAATGAAATAACCTTATATCAAAAACATTGTTAAGATTTTTTTAATTAGTTCATATTTACTTTAAATGTCTTCTGTACAAGGATTTCAGGAGGCACTGCTCTGGATCAGTCTACCAGCTTTACTATTTAAGTCTTTAGGATTTTTTTTTTTTTTGTCTCATCACAGGTACTTTGTATTACTAGTTTATTAATACTTTGTATTAATATTTCGAATTACTAGATATTTTAAACTTTGATAATATATATTCTACAAGTACCTTTAGACTGATGCCATTTACAGACGACTGGGAGAAACAAGTCCTAGAACTTCTAGGAAGTTCTATCCAACTATTTGAAGACTTAACTAATTGCATCCTACAAGGGTCCTGTGTTTCATGCTTTGTATTTCAATCCTCTGTCTCATAGGTATAAAATATGTCTTTGGGAACAATCTGCACAGTCTCCTGTTGCATGAGGGTAACAATTTAGTTCAGCAGCTTTGACTTGTTCTTCATAATGACTTCTGATATGAAACCTTAGGTACTGTCTGATCATGAAAACCTTTCAGATTTGGATGTGACTATTCACACCAGTGCTTGAATGGATCATTTACTAAGGTTGCAGAATGGCATTTATGTGTATATTTGTCCTTTTCACTGGCTTTTGCTTCAGTCTTTTTTCAGAGAGAGTTGTCACAGAAACACTCGTAGCAGGTAGGCATTAACTGCGTTGCCTCATTAAATTTCTGTGTGGGATACTACACTTTAAAAATTAAAATTCCTCCTGAATTAAAGTAGCTTCAGTCTGGGTTATTCAATGAACCAAGAAAAAAAATGACCTAACATCACTGATTTCTAAATTCACAGTCTTCATTAACGCAGCCTAATTTTCCTAAGAGACCACATGTAGACTAATGCTAAAATACTTTGACCCTAAAAATGCAGTGTTACAATAGAAACAGAACAAAATAGTAATTTTAATGACTATAAGCCAATTAGTGCTTCCAATCATATCATTCAAAAGAAACACAAGTAGAAGCTGAGCTGCTAAAGAGGATAAGAATCCATAACTTTTATTAAGAAGGACAAAATTATATTTTGAAGTACATGCTCATAGGCTCACAGTTGTGAATGGTAGATTAGTTTTACTTCATTAGAGAAGATCTAGTGATTGTTTTGACTACAAAACAGCAAGAAAATTCTGATAAAATGGGAAAGAATAACATTTATTTCTAGAAAAAATAATGAATTAACTCATTTTTGAATGCATTAATAAAACTGTATGAATACCGATTTTTATCATCTGTATTATATAAATGACAGGAACAAAATCAATCTGTACACATAAAAATCTACAGATTATTCATCAAAATATGACAACATAAAGCAAATTTTTCTTATATAAAGAAAAATTACAGCAAACTTTCACGATTAGACTTACAGGAGAAATTAGTGGTTTTCACATAGGACTCCCAACCAATTTCCAGACCTTTAAAGTCACTCTGTTTGATTATCTACATCAGCTGTAAAAATTTAAAAAGCAAAACTCTCACCACAATCTAAGTTTCAATAGCACATTTTCATGGTGAGTGCCGAATGCTCAATGAAAATCTGACCTACAGCTGTCAAGAGAAACATTTTCAGCAGAAGTTACATAATTATACAAAGGCTGAAAGGAGCATCTGTAAATGCTGCAGTGCTGAACATCATTACACTGAAGTTTCCACTCTGGACTGGTAAAGTTGCAGAGTTTAGAGAAAACTCCTGTGGGCATTACAGTGAAAGAAGACCTCACAGAAAATATTTCACAACCCAAAATATTGTTTAAATAATTCATTGAGAGCTGCTGCATTAAATTGCCATGGCTAGAGCTGATAAATAACTTGGGTATAGAAACATAAAATGTTTTACAGCATCTGTGTGTGAAAGGAGCCTCATTGTAAAATATCACTAAAATTATTTGAAAGAGAAACTGTATATCTAAGTTGAATTCAGTAAGAGCATATTTTTTAATAAGAACTTCAGTGGGGCACAAACCTTCTGTCCAGTATAATCTACTATGATTCATAGTTATTTATTTTATGCAAGGTTTATTTTTGAACTATGCAGCAAAGTCTCCTGCATGAGTTTTCCTTGGTTTTAATATGCACTCTTATACAAACAGGAGATGACAGATTTTTGTTTTTATTGCCTCCATTCTTTTCATGTCATAAACTGTGGTAAAGTAGTCCTGAATTCACTTGGAAAACCTCTAAGAGTCATCAGATCGCTAATATTAAATTGTGATGCCTATTTTTCTATGATTTTGTAAAATGAAAGACCAAAACCTCCAAAATGAAGGCATGATGATACAGTAATTCAGTCTCAGAATATCTTTTGTTACTGTTCTTTCTCATTACTACCTTTGAACAGTCTTCTGTGACTTTATAAATGCTACAATTTATTTAACACTGTGCTAATCATGTTTTTCATTTTAAAAGTCAATACAATTTGTAAATTACCAACCTAATAGAAATTAATTCACCCAGTGTTACAACCCTTCTATTATAGCCTCTGCTGTGCATGACAAACAAATGCAATGATTCTAGGCAAACACTACAGAAAATTATATATTTGCTCAAGCAAACAAAAGGAAATGTAGACCATTTATTTGGAGGTTATCAAATGCAACGCGTTTTTTGCTGATTTTATGTAATTAAATCCATTCCACCCTGAAGCATCATGAGATTTATCTAAGCATATACCAAGGACAGATATTACCAGTATTAAAGCAGGAATGACTTTTTTGTTACAACTCATGGCAAAATAGGGAACAAACTCCACAATTATTATAAACAAAGGGATCATATGTCATTTCATGTCTTTTCTATGTTGACACAGAAATATGTATCATAATACCCTCTTAAACTGACTCAGTGCTTTGGTATCTGAAAACTCCTGATTCTCTTCTTGTGGAAAGCTACTGGTGTGAAGATTTTTGAATTCATGGGAAGATTGAATTTTCACAGTTCTGGGTCAAGCATTTCCAAATTTGCATATACTGAGGAAGTACAAACTTACACTTGTTTTTTCTCTATGATCCATCACTGATCCTTGCTGACAGCAGCCTATTCGGCAAAGCAGTAAGAGCCATAATGGGCTGTTCCCACATCTTAAGTTACTCAGGCAAATCTTTTGCATCGGTGTCAAATGGTGCCTTGGATTGCAGTTTACATTCTTTATTATTTTAAAAAGTGATAATAAGTTCAAATAGAAGAAAACTGAAATAAATTTATTAATTTTCCTTATACCACCCTTTATCTTTTTTTGTTGGATAAGAACATGATCAGGATTGTACTCATTTCTGAATATTTAAAAATCAAAAGAGAAAATTTCCTCAGCCTAAGAGCTGTGCTAAAGCTAAGCATTTATTTGATGAGAGATGCTTATTATAATCACTTTTTAACAATTTGCTCAGCAATTAAAATCAATCATGCTGTTTAATTTCTCTTAATTTGGATACTTCAGATATGCGTTTTATATGAAACTCTTCCTTCAAAACGTGATTAGCTGTTTTTAATAATCTCCATTACTCCTGAATCCTTCAACACACATAATTTTACTATTTTTTTCCCTCACATCTATTTTTATTTCAGTTAAATCACTGGTCTCAAGATGTACAGTATATATTATGCTCTTCTCTGTGTATTTTTAATATATCTCGCTTCACAGCCTAGCCAGGTTCTCTGGACCACCAAAGCTGTATAAATGTCAGTTAAACCACTATATGTTTGTGAACTGGAACAATCTGTCTATTTGCACAGCTCCCATTATTTTAGCTTTAATGCTAAGATGCCACTGAAATTCCAAACTCATATGCTTTGGTAGTGCATAACTTATTAATTGCATTTCCTCTTTTTCCACTGAACATAATGAATCCTGTAACACAAAATTCCAGGTACTACATCACGACACTCAGCTATGCCTTTAAAAGCGAGGTTTGAATTTCAATTTCATGCTCAACCACTGCAGTCACACAATGGGGTAAGACTGTGGAAGGGCCGAAGACTCCTCTGAGATGTTTTTTCCCTCATGCTGCAGTGATGCAGACCTCACGAGAGTGGTCTGGCTCCTGCAAGTCCTGACCACTACTGATCTTGTCAGGCATGAATACACAAGTGTGGGAATTTTGGTCTCAGACTCTGATGGAAGTGTGAGCCTGTACTGTGTGAAAGGCTAGATCTAGAAGAATCTCTAGGTGCAGAATCAAGGGCCATATTTCAATGGCATTGTGATTTGGGGAAAAAGAAAAAAAAAAAAAGGCTTAAACCAAAAATGGAACAGCTGAGGCATATGAAATGTAAACTGTCAGGTAAGCTTTTATTTCAATAATACCCTTTTTTTTTTCATTTTCTGACCTTTTCCCATCCAGGCTTGATAATTTCTTGGATAGTACAAAAGAAGGCAAAGTTTATAAGATTTAACTGATATACAGTATTACAGCTGTTAAAATCCTTGAATTGCTTCCTTTAGAAAGATGCACAATAAGGAAGATGAAGAACTGCTAAGTTTTTTTTTTTTTAATTCATCTGTCTTCTGTCTTCAGGGCTTTTTGCTACTTGCAGCTTGAAACACAGATATAGTAAGCAGTCTAAGCAATCTCTTCAGTTCCTGATACACCAACATTACATAGTTTATGATATTGTTTTCTCATGTCAAGCCTAAACTTCGAGTCATCAGCAGCAATGGCACATGTTTTTGAAACAGAAGGCAAAAACAGACGGAAAGAATGAAGAATCTCAAAACAGATAAAATCTATTTGTCTTTAACTAATTGGAACAATGCAGACTTTTCCCCATCAGTGCCAGAAACATTGGTGAGATGCAGTGGTGAGTTCATCAGCACCTTTATTTATTATTGTACTAGTGGGAAGGCAGGATGAGGGGCGAAAAAAGAAGTAACAAGAGTGAGTGTACAGGGTCTTCTCTATTAAGAGAGATAAGGGATGATGCCTGATCAGTTCATTATTGCTTCTAAAATGTCACGGTATCCTGGGATCATGACAATAGAAGATGAGCAACACAGAATTTAGATAATCCTAGATTCAGAATCATGGACCTAGAGGAGATTTTAAGAAGTTATCCCATTTATCTCCATATCTGTAAGAAAAATCAATTTCTGCTGCATCATTTCTCAGTGCTTTGCCTTGCCGACTCTTAAAAATCCTTCTTCATGCAGATGCTGGACAACAAAACTACTTTTTTTGTCCTTGTCACTAGAAAACTCTTGCTAATGCTTAAGCAGAATATATTTCAAATCCTTGCTATGCATCCTAGCCATTATTAAAGCAGATAATAGACATTTCTCCCTAGATCATCACTTCTGTAATAATAGTAATAATAATAGTAATAATAATAATAATAATTCTATAGTAAAAAAAACCCTTATCTCGGTCAAAGTGCAAGAAAGCTTTTCCCCCTTCAGTTACGAAAGAACAAATACGAACTAATAAAATTGAACAAAGGGCATTTTGACTGAATAAGAAGGCAAAATGAAGGGGTGTAAGAGGACAGATCTGAGCACCTTC
>VZRM01005895.1:29141-177521 GCA_013397955.1 Grantiella picta | reverse complement strand
GGGTGCGAGCTCACCCTGCACGCAGCATGGGGCCCCCCCCGGGGGCTTCACTGGCCGGGGCCGACTGCCGCCACCGTGGACGAGAAGGCATCAGCCGCTTGAGGTGTCTCCAGCGCAGCAGGACCCGGGGGCATGTGGAAACGACAAGAAGCGGTGAGGAAGCNATTTGGGGTGACAGGGAGAGGGGTTGCAGGGGAGGAGAAGCGGGGAAGGACAGACAGGGATCGAATAGGGGCTGCCAGCCCGGAGATAAGACCAGACCCTCCCAGACCCAGGCGCTGGCTTTTAAGGGGAAAGGAAGGGGGCGGGGGCTGGTTCTCTGAAAGCCAGTCCCAGGAGAAGGAAGGAAAGATTGGCAAAAGGGGTACACACCAATAGGCTTTCAGGTACAGCAGAGTGAATATTTTAAAATGAACCAATGGTATACAGAGCAGGGAACAAAGGGAGCACATGGAATCCCAAAAACCACATTGCTACAGGCCAGTTTCTGAAGTGAAAGGAAAAACATGGGGTACCGTGCTCTCCACAGCAAGAGAGGCTTCTGTCTCTCTTATCACAGAGCACTTACATCTACCCACCTTGCATTAGTTAACAATAGAATTTTTACAGGTCACTTTCATGTTCTTGTAATAAATAAAATGTTTTGAAATTTTTCACCCATTCTTCCTATGGTATTGATGAAAAAGTTTGAATTGCCTGGCTGATGCAATTTTTCGGTTGCTTTGCATGCATGATTTGCTCATAAACAAAGTTTTCACAGTGACAATTGGGGCTATCTTGAGCCGTTAAAAATTCCTGTTGCAATTTCCAAAATAAGCTAACACTTGCTTAAGAACACCATAGTAAAGCTTTTAAGATCAAAACACTCTAGCACAATGTACCACTTATGACAATGTAATTTGTATTTGAGCATCTATTCTTTGCATAACTGAAGACTCAAACAAAGTTTGCAAGTTTTTTCATCTTCAGCACTGAGATTCCCATACTCATTGTCTTGAAGTTTAAATCTGAGTTTGAGTTTCCTGCTAATCTCAGCATTCTGATCACACACAGCTCCATCAGCTGCAGTTTATGATGAAGATATTTACTAGGCTTTGATTGGGCTTTTTTGTCACTTTAAAAATCATACACATACAAATTTGACAGAATTAACAGGATTCATTAGATGTCGTTTGTATTTTAGAATACAATATTTTAGCTCCTGCACTTCCTAACAGGGGAAAAATTGTCAGGGTGAGTCATAGCACTGCACACCTGGAAACAAGGAGTAGTCTAAGTGCCTGCTGATTACTATGTTTGGCCTCACACTGTGCTTTTTCTGAGTTTTCCATGGAAGAGGAAATCTTGCACAGGTGTCCAGAAGCTGAAGGTTCTGCAGGTTCTGATGAACTCAAAGAATAGTACAACCTGCATTCATGTCCCTTGTTAGATACTGAATCAAAACTCGCTGGTTAACTGATAGAAACGGCAGAGCTTGGGAGTCAGCTGGTGTTTCAACAGTCACACTCCGATCCTGAACATGCTGGGAATGGTGCTGTTCATCCTCGAAGAATTACCCCTGAATTAAGAACAAAATATGTAGACCTTCATGCACAAAATTCTGCTTGAACACAGCCTGTTCTCTCTTTCCCTTTCTTCACATAAACGCAGGCTTTGTAACTAGGAGTGCATAAATAAATTACCAAAATGAACTGTGTGGTTGTAGCATGCACAATTTAGCTTCTGTCCCATCTACCATCCCCAGCCCTCCAAGATTTTCGTGAAGAAAGCCAAATTTGTGGCCAGTGCACGAAGCTGCTTATTGACACAGACCTCAGCAAACAAATATTTAGGTACCTGATAGGAAACATTTAATGTTTGGTTATGTTTCAAATCCAGTTGTCTTTCTTGACATACCTATCAGCATAGGGATGAACAGCTTGAAATCTTTCCTTGAAAATAGGTGCCTAAAGATATTGTTTTCAGGACTCAGGAAAAAGTCTTCAATAAAAGACCATTATAAATTATAGTTTAAATCAATTTTCTGCTTTTTATGTTTCCAGTGAGTGCCACTTCTACCAGTCATATACATTTTTGAAGGGATGTGCATTATTCTCTTGTCATGCTGTGGTGCAGAGGAAATATTTTCTGCAAGTAGACTAGGAAAGGGAAACATTGAGGATTTTTTTTTCAGGCTAGGGATTAGACTATGAAAAATTTTAGGCTCTTTATGGGTTTTCATAAAGTTTTCATAACCATATTATGAATTAGAAATTCTTCAGTGTCATACAGTAAATTCTAGTTCCTAAAATAAAACTAAGTGTTAATCTGGCTAATTGGTTTTGTTCATTTAGAGACATTTGCCTGGGACAGGAAGCACATATTTACAGAGCCTGTTTAATGTGCTATTTCAGCATTTAAACTACATTTCTTCTGAGTATTGAATGTAGGATACCCATCCCTATTGTTATGTTGTTACAGTTATGTCCTGCTTTATCCAAACTGGAAGACTTATTGTTCATGAGGATCACACTGTAACAGAGAGTACATTGTCTGTGTAAGACTTGCATTTGGCAATCAAACAGCAGTGGCTTCAAAACGGGCACATGGAAAGCCTCAGAGTGCCTTCTGCATGATGCTTTAACTAACCAGAACTCAGGACAAGTTCAGCAGAGGGGGTCAATAAGTGTGGCTTTGGGGAAAATTAGTAAAACCAATTATGACTGTCCCGTAACATTTCAAGTTTTAAGAAATTTTGAAGCAGTAGTCAGCTGTGTTTGAGATCTTGTTGTGGTAGAAGTCAAACAATAGGGTTAAACTTTTCAAATAAGTGTCAGCTGGTAACATGCACAGTCAGGTGAAACTTTGTGCTCCTGTAAGGAAAATTGAAAGTCTCCTATTTAAAAGATTTCTGTATCAACTGAAACTATATTAAAATGTTAATGAATAATTAAATATTAGTCAAATCAACCAACAAAAAATAATTATCATTGCAATGCCTCTACTCCCTGACAATAATTATCAAAACATTTTTTTTAATAATAAAGGAGTAGAATAATACAAAGTTTCACAGTAAGCAAAACCATGAATTACAGGAATTAGATGGAGTTTCTCAGTTCAAACACCTATAAGTCTTTCATAAAATAGGTAACTCCCAAGGGATTGCCTCTTCTACCTAAGTGTGTCAACACCCACTTTCAAGCCAGTAGTGATAATAATCAGAATGCAATTTAAGATGCTCAAGTATCTGAAACATAGATCTAATTTGTGTTCTAAGACCTTGTAATCTCAGGTACCGGGGGGAGGGTAAATATATGTGTATTTTTATATATATACATATATATACAGATACACACGCACACATATTCACACACATATGTTCTCACACATATATATGTATATAAAGAAAAAAAATTAGATTCCTTTGGAGAAATCACAGCTATATCTGATGAAGTTCTCTCATGCACTTGTCTCTAAAGGACAAGTATTCAAGGACTCATTGAGAACTGCAATTGCTCTTCTACAAATCTCATCCAGAGTGATCTCTAAGTGTGATACACAACACTTCTAACTTATTGTAGCTTGGCAGTATCCTTACTTCGTCTCTGTAAAAGTAAGATTAACTCAGGGAAGGTGGCTGTGAGGGCTTTTGTCATTTTCATATGATCATTTGTGATTCTATTGCAAATTTCAAAACAGATTTTAGACATATGTAATTTAAAGCTTGTGACCCCTATGCTGAAGAGTTTCTGTTGTAGTAAGCCATCTCTACATAAAGTTCATGATAGCACTATCTACAGTACCAGGTTTTAGTTTTGAGTAGTTCACTTCTTTATACCAATAAATCCACTAATTTTATTCTGCCTGCATCCCTGCAGTTAAAAAGTATTTTGTGGGTTTTTTCCTGAAACTGGCACCTTACATCATGACTGTGGCTCAGCTTCTGTATCTTCATTCCTACAGTTTTGTCTTTATAGGTTAAAATCCGGTCTAGCAGTGAGTTTTCTGTCTATTAACAGGTTTAAGGTTGTGTCAGCAGACTTGGAGCTTTAAACCATTTTATGGATTATTTTTTGAAAGTAATACAGTACAAAAAGTACTTCAAGAGACATACATGTCATAGGGGAAGATGTTTCTGAAAATGCTCAGTGGTGTAGTTCAAAGGTAGGAGTGGAGCAGGAAGGTGCAACTATGTTGGCGTCTGGGTTCTACAGCTCAGATTGAAATGGGGCTCCTTTGAGATATGAGGTGCATACAGGTACCAGAGACATGAAAGCAGGAGAGAAGAATGGTTATAGTCAAAACAAGCAAGAGACCCATCCCAGTTAGGGTGTGACTCCTCATATGATAGAAATGGTGAAGTCTGTGTTTAGGTCCACTCAGAATATTCATTCAAGAAATGGCGTAGTCCAAGTTTCTGCAAGAATCTGTTCTGTGGTGAGCGTGGCCTTTTATTGGTGGGAAAAGGAGGAGAGAAAGAAGGAAATCTACCATTACACCTCTCCATCTGCACCTTGCGAAACACCATTCTAAATAAAAGACAACTCTAAAGTAGGTTGAAGGAGGAGGATTCCTTCCCCTGCACCTGAAGTATGCAGCCCACCTGAGTGTAGTACATGTTCGCTGGATTTCTGGAGCTGATTTCAGCAGCTGATTTGGATCTTTGTAACTATCCACCTTTTGGCAGTGTAGCTTTGACTCTAGCCAAGTCTACAAGGCTGTTTTTCAGATAAAATTATATACATTCCTTGGGGGTTATTAATATTTTACTTTTGTACCTACTTGAGTCAGCTAAATTAGCTGACTGATCTCCTAGTGTTAATGGAGAGAGTGGCCCTTAAGGTGATTTTCAAAATATCAGTCTAACTTAGACTCTGTGAATAGCCTCCTGAGATGCTCTATCGCATATCGATTCGTACAGACTGAACTTGAAATACTAGTGTAAAAACCCTTCATTCTTACAGTAGTACTCTCAATATTTTCTTAAGAAATAAAGATTACAACATACTTCTATTTCTGTATGCACAAATTAAAATGTTTGTGACTGTGAATGGCACAAAATATGGTATTTTATTCTAACACCTGCTTCACTGTCCATACTCTTAATATTATTGAAATTGTTACTTCATGGAATTCATTCTTTGATGCAATAAAATGTGGTCATTAAGGGGACCCAGGCTCATGCTAAGGATCTATTTTTGTAGGTATAAAAGGAACATATCAGTGTGGAAAAAATTGAATTCTAACCATTGAAGAGTCAACCTAAACCTAAAGGTTGTGTTAGCTTACAAAGTACATTATGCACATTTATTTTTTTGAAAACAGATTCATTATAAATATGCCCAAGCCTACTTTCTAATCTTGCTGGATATATTTTAATTAGGATAACTGACTTGTATCCCAAGTGACATAAATTTAAAACTTAAGGATAAATATACACCTAATTGACTGGTGGCATGCTGAAGTTATTTGTTTTCCATATGAGAGAGTTCATGGATATTATTTGGCAGAAATCTATGTGAAAATATATTATTATGATGTGGATTGTATTATCTCCTGCAAAGATATAATTTTTAAAAATATTATTGGTAACTGAGGTGATTAAAGCATTAGGGTGTAGTTGATGTTTTCTTTTGTGCTGTTTGTTATGAAATTACCTCTGACATATATCACATAATCTCTCCTGTTGATATATCTAATTTCATAGCCATAGTTTCATCAGAGCTTTGTGAGCCCGAAGATACCCATGTTTGCTTAATATTTGACAAGTACAATTCAAAACCCTCTAGGCTCACCAGGCCTTTTTCCATAATCCTTAATGGGGAAAAGGAAGCCTTGAAAGTTTTGAAATGCCATGCTGAAATTGAGCTCAAGGGCTGGCAACACCAACCATCAAAACTCCCTGTGTAAGGCCACAAACAGTAACACATGCAGCCTCCATGCACCACCACCCCCCCTCAATATTTGGCCAATATTCTAGAAGATATACAGCCACAGCCCAATTAGACTTTTAAAGTTAATTTAAATTAGTAAAAGTATAAAATTCTGGGTTAATTTTATTTTAGAAAACATGAGAATTCAATCTAAATTTTTAATAATATTTCTGGATAAAAATACTGGTTTGCTGTGTCCTCTCAAATAATGGTTTATGTTATTTTTTCCTTAACTATTTGATGGGAATTGATTAATATACAATGACACTTGTGGTTTGTCAGGTTACACAGAAAGAAGGGGGTTATGACCAGCAATCCATTATTTTCCTCTTCATCCATTTCAGCTGCCTTTCTGAATTCTGCAAAGTACTGGAGGGTCATACGGGTGCCTTTAAGTCATAGTAGTAAGTTACATTATAAGAAACATACTTTCATACACCTTCGTGCTTTTCTAATTTTTTGTCTTTTCCAAATTTTTGGAAGGTCTTTCTGCTCATTGTGCCACTGATTTTCAGGGAAGCTTTCTTAGTAGCTATGGACTTAATAATTTAAAAGACAAAACCAGAGACTGGTTGAATGGAACAGGCAGAGTATGAAACAGTTTACACTGGTTTTGTGCTATTTTGCATTTTCTGTTGATTTATATTAATCTTAGAACAGTGATGGCATATGTTGAATAAGTGGGAGAGGAGCTTGGGCAGATTTATGTTTATTAAAAGGTGCTTTTTTTAAGGCACAGATAATTCAATTTGTTATGAGAAAGGAAAGAAATATTGTTTATCTTCTGAACCTCAACTGGGCAAATACGTACTAAGCAGTGTGTGCTAAAACAATGTCAAAGTAAATATTTGAATAGTGAGCTCCAAACTGGGAAAGCTGCTGGCAAAGCTGAGTTTTGGAGGATTCAAGGTTGCTTTTGGGAGCACTCCCCAGAAGATTATTTAGTGTACTGCACTAGAGGTTATGTAAAATGGTAAAGCCTTATGTTAAGCACCAAGCAAAACATAAAGCCAAGATTTCAATGCATATTGCATTTATGTGCATTAGCATGACAACATGTTAGTAGAATTTTGACAATATTTTAAAAATGACTTTTTATCAGTCTTTCTTAATTTTTTTGGTAATATTATGCTTGACTTTTTTTTCATACTCCATTTCCTTTTATTTGAACATAGACTGGCTATCTTAATCTAGAGTTGCTCCTCTAGCTGCAATATGATGCAATTTTTAAGTGTATTTTGAAGTTGCATTGAAATGTCTTCAGCAGCTGGAACATTTTTAGATATACAAATGTGACTTTACTTCTATGCAGAAAAAGGATGATAAAGTAGGTAAGAAGCATAAAACTCTGCTATAATGATGAAAGAAATGCAGATGAGAAAGATGGTTTAAATTTTTTTTTCTACTGTATCTAAGTTAAGAATATTACCCATAACATTACATAATTGAATTAGTATATTGAAATCTTGGTATTAATTCCAAAGTCTGAGTGAAAGGCTTAGTGTTAAAAGGCTGCTAAAACTTAATTTCTCCTAAGTGGGATTTGAAGGAGAGAACCATTAGCTTATATGTATGGGCAAATGAAATATTTTGAAGTATGAGAATGAAAGATGAAGTCTGGTACACAAATGATGTTTACCAGTTGCTGTTTGTTTCTTTATTTGTTTGCTTGCTTTTTGCTGTTTTGTTGATTTGGATATTTTAATTTACTTGTAATTGCCATTAGGTAAACCTCTAGTCACTACTCCATAACATCTGTGTCTTTTGCTGAGTGATTTACCAAATCTGGGACTTGTAAGCAACTGAGAAATTGGACAAGATAAACGAAACACTGAGGTGAAATGCCAGCTGTCTCTCTGCTACACTTCTCTAATATTTGCTTTTGATGTGCTTCTTCTCTGACTTATTGAGTGTAACTCACCCTACCAAGAGGTTGTAACTTTATCAGCCAGAATAGACATGATTTTCTTTTCTGCAGGATTTGGACTTTTGATTAATACTTCTTGTATCTGTGGTTCCAAAGACTTTCCCAAATATTAAAGAAATATCTCACTTCAGACAGGTTTGGTGTTCTCTACCACTACAGGAAGTTACAAATTGATGCTCAAAGAAATTAAAAATAGCACCTCTTCTGCATCTATGACATACTACACTTTTTTTGTGCTGGCTGCTTATTGCAAATCAAATAAAATATATGAATATTCCAAACTGGTTAATATGTGAGCCTTCTCTCACTGGTCTCTTTTGCTAACACTGCTTAGCTTAGCTAAACAAATGGTAGCATGTGTATAGTTAGTGATCTTGCCTTCTTACATCTATCATACAAGTTTATAATGGAAGCAATATCATATAGTATTTAAATCTGACATTAAGTGTTTGCCCTACTAGATAGTCTTTCTTTTACTTAAGTGCTATTACTTTTATGTAGTCCATTTTCATTGCATTTTGTACCATTTTAGTAATAATGTTTGCATGATTTACCAGGAAAATGCAATCTTTGCCCTGAATGGCACTGTGCAAGAAAAAATGGAAGCTGTTAAGAGCCTGAATGGCAAAAATGTATTATTGACCTACGCTGGCAGCCATGTGTTTCAATTATTTTCAAGAATCCATTTGTCAAATAAGTGAAGCAATGTGGGAAGTCAAGTTCAAGCTGGGGTTAGTGCCTTTCTACAGCTGATATGATGTATCTTCTGTAGCCATTTAATTGAATTACCCAATTTATTTTTCAAGCAACAATGCTCTACCAAGAGCCATGACATTAAACAATTAAATACTAGTTTAAAAGTCTGCATTTTGTGTAGTTCATCATTTCAGTGTGGCAGACAGTTGGCCTAGGGCTGTGCTGCATTCTGGTAAAGTCTTAGTGTCTCAGGGAACACCCATCCTCTCCCAAATAGCCAAATTTTGAAACCAGTACTCATGGAGACTGTGCATGTCCTTTGCCTGGCCAGTACTGTAAAAGCTGTATTCTTCATTTCTGAGGAAATGAGAAAGAGTTATTGTTAACTTCTATGCTTCAAGAAGTTTTGGGTTTCTGGTTTGGAGACAAGAAAATGAAAAAAGGGACTAAAGCAAAAAAAATTATTAGCAAAATATTAAAGGAAAGTCTGGGATAGATTGAAAAATTCCTTAAATTTTTGCAACAGTGAGAATTATACCCTCTTTGTCACCTTGATCTAGTAGTGAAGGATTTTTCTTTCCTTTTTTAACTTTTTATTGGAAATTTTTTGCCTGTAGTGCAGTAAGAGAAGTAGTTGTTTACTTGGGTACTCATACAGTGTGATAGGCTGCATCTATACTCTTCCTCAAATATTTAAAATACTTTCACCAGATTTACTAAAAGATAAGTTGAAGAGCTGAGAGGTTTCTTTATATCTTTTTGGTTTTCTGGTGTTACTGGAAATAAATGAAAATAAAATTTTCAAAAATCTTAGATATTTTCTTATGTTATATACTGGTAGATATACATTTTTATGTAAGAAGAATAATTACTGAAACAGAGAGAACAGTAATGACTCATTTTTTTTCAATTAACATTCAACAATTAAATTTTAATATGGTCAGGGAATTGTTCAGAGACTTTTGTATGGGATACTGCACCTTTAATTATCTGCCCTCTGGTGCCAAGCCTTTTCTTTGAGTGCTTCCATAAAAGCTTATTGCAGCTAGTTATTGAGCAAATTAGTACTTGAGTTTTGGTGAAAAATGTCTTTATTAGTCCTAAAACCAGAGTCACTGTGCATTCCCAGAAGGCGTGATTTTGTTTGATGAATAAATCTAGTAATTATCCTGCTGTTAGGGCTGTACCGCAAATGTCATAAGCAGATAAACAGAAGGAGTAAGCCTTCCGTAAATTCTCTAATTATCTATGTTGGATTACTTATTGCCTGCAGATGATTTATGAGCATATTGATATATCCTTAAGTATTTTCATTTGAGTTCACGGATGCAAATAATTAAGGCAGTAGTAATTTGCAAAAGAAAGTGGCAGGTCAGGGTCATCTCATTATAAAAGTTGTGCTCATGTTCATGCTATTGGAGAAGATATAGGTATTAGCTCTTTGACTAGGCTTCCTCCTTTGACATCTTCAGCACTCCCTTTCATTTTTTAGTACAATTCCCAATTTTACATAAAAGTGTCTTACACCTCAGTTTGCTTGGATACCATCAGGTCAAAATAGAGATAATTGTCAGGTTGATTTCCAATACCCAACATGTATATGAACGTGGAGGGCCACCCTGGACTGTTTTCAGATACTAATAATGAAGATGGTACTCTCTCCAACTTATTATTGTTGTTTAAATGTTGAGTTCATGCTCTTGCATCATGTCATTTTAAACCTTGTTGTATCCCTTGCTGTAGTCAGTGTGGCTGAAATAAAGACTTCACGTTTCTTTCTCAGAGGAGCGCAAAGAATATATAGAGCCCTTCATGTAGAAGCATATAGGTACAAAAATTTTTATGTAACCAAAGCCTTTGTATGTGTAGCAGAAGTAAGGTCCTTTTCTCAGGTTCAGCTGTTTAGAGAAGTTTCTGCTGAATATTCAAGATATGGAGAACTTTGTCCTACAGTAAAAAGCAGCCGAGTAAAAATACTGGAAAAGCTTGTGCTATACAATATGTATGATACTTTATTTCTAGATGCATCTGGGTTTTTTGTGTTGAAAATTGCATGTATTTCTCTTTTCACATGCCTATTCACCTCTCTGTCTAACAGTAGACAGAATCTTTGGCCTAATGTGTTACAGATTTTTGTGTGTGATATTTTCAGTTTTACTTAAAGGTTGAAGCAGTGGAACCAGCATGATCTGTGGGGCAAAGCCCTAAAAAAATGTAACTATGGCAAAAATAGGTATTTAGAGCTGTTGCAACTACTTTTGCTCAAGGCTGATTCAAAGAGTGCTCTTCATCTGTTGTAATAATTATTTTAGTTTAGTTATGCTTTAGTAAGCATATTTGAACAGACTTTAACATGGGGAGGGGAGAACTGACATTTACAAGTTTCTATTGATATATTGAATATTTAATCTTCCAGATGTACTCCCGTCATAATAACTTACTTTAGCAGAACTCATTTTCAGAAAACCCAGTAATTGCATGAAGATGGATCATACTCAAACAATACAGTGGCAACTTTAGCTGAAAATTCTTCTCAATTTTTTAAAACAGATATTTTGGACTATGCTGCCGAAATTATGGTAGTGGTTATGGCGCTCTTTGATGTGTTGTCCCTGGAGTTTGATAAAAAGGGTAAAAGAATAGTACTAGTTCTTTTCATACAACATGAAATGTTGCATGATTAGCTGATTTTGGACTTGTTTGTGGAGGCACAGAAATGGGACTGTACTCACCTACCAGGAACACATAAAATGGGACTAAATGAGATAAATAACGTGACTTTGAGATTATGATTAGTCTAGTCTAGGAAACCTGACCTTTCTGATAATTCCTTCTGGGCATAATAAACTTAGATGTCACTTTTAAGTATTGTTGCATAAAAATATATGGATTGGACAGAATTGCACTCTTTCTCTCCTAACACCTGCATACCATGGATCTGTTATCTCTATGAACAGGAGCTGTTGTGCTACTAGAATAGTCTCCTTAAACTGAGTCTTCTCCTCAATCTGACTGACTTACTGCACCCCAACATTTGTTGCTTAAAGTGCTTCTTTTGCAGTTCATAATCAAGCCTTTAATTTTTTTTTTTTTTTTTTTTTTTTTTTTTTTTTTTGCAAATATTAACTGCTGCTCTCCAGAGTCAAAATATCTTTGTTAGAAAAGAAGATGCTTTATTGAAAAGACTGGAGGAATCAATGATTTTCAAAAAGACTGTTAACAGTTAGGGATTAAATTCCACAAATCTGTCAAGCCACCATTAATTGGCTAAACCTCACATGCCATCAGATAATGGGTCAGAACTTTTCATAACTCATGCTGCAGATGATCTGTCCATATAAACAAATCTTGCTTCCTTGTGAACATCTGACGTGAAATATTGTTATGGCTATTTTAAACTTAGAATTAAAGGTGATTTTAGACTTTTTTTATTTCTCTTCTCATAGTAATATTAGTAATTTGGCAGCCAGCTATAGCTAGAACATGTGAAACAATCAATGTACAGTGATTTTAGGACTTTTGGAGAATTTTATTTGAACAATCAGTCAAATATTTTAAGCAATTCGGTGCCTCTCTCACTGTGTTCTTATTCTGTGCTCCAATTCAACAGTGTGTTTTATTGCCTATGTTTACACAAACCTTCTTTTGGGGTACATGTTTGTGAATGGGCATGTAAAACAGGTTTCCATCCATGTTCTATCAGAGCTTTGTTGGGTCAATTAATAAAAACAGCAATATGTAATGTCTGACCAATTACTGTATTTATTGAAAATGAAATATGAAAGCTTAATATTTACAACAATCTAGTAATAAGAGATTGTAACATTTTTGAGATATCTATTCAAATGAATAAAATGTCCAAATATGGTGTGAACTCATGAGGGGTGAATGTGATCATAACTATAGTCAGAATTAGTTGCTTGAAATAATTACCAAGCAGAACTAGTTGCTTGAAATAATTTTACTTGTTATAGTGTGTATTCAGTGTGTCCTTCACACGACCTTGAAAGTATTCCTGATCACCTCATTTGGTGTCAATAACTACTTAAACACCTGCCTGGTTCACAATGAAGGAATGTGCTGTAAGACTAAAATCCTCTTCGTAATGAGTGCCTTATTTGTGGATGAAGGAGGAATGGAGTCTGCAACAACCATAGGTTTCATTATTTCTGGTGTTTTATTCAACAGTTAAAGTCTGATGGCTATGAAGCCAAAAGGAATCAGCTGCGATGTGGAATTGTTAACTGGTCTCTGTCACTGTCTTTTATTAGAAACTATATGAAAGCTAGCCTAGATGAGTGGCTTTTTGCTTTTACAAGAATTAATAAAACTGGGCTGTGCTTACTAAAATTAGTTTCACAAAGGTCAGATAGATATTTTAAAACGCCTCTCCTGGTTCATGCAGGAGGTGCTGACAATTTACTTGTAAGAAAACAATACAAATATCCAGGTGCTGTATTTTAAAAACATTTAATATCTAATTAATAAATGGCATATTACATATATTCAGAAGAAAATCCTGAAAAGCAAAAACAATAGCAATGGCCATATTTAATTATAATATTAGTAGCAAACATTACTCTCCACTATTCAGAATAGTTTCATTTAAAGTCTGTGCATTAACTATGGCAGGGGAATTATGCATTAATAGGTCAGTTTATGCCTGATGTTTCTTAAATTATCCTATTTCATTTATTCAGTCTTGAAATTTTATCATAAATTCTTAGCAATTTATTTTTAATTTTGGTAATAACACTTTAAAACATAGGGGTTTATATATATTTTTATATGTTAGTGTATTTGATTTTAAAATCAATGAGTGTCATTGAGTCCACTTTACTTCAGGACTAATTATATACTGACTGTGTATTTGCAGTTAATAAGCTTAGATACTAGGGGAAAAATCAGTAAAAAAGATTACACCACAGATAATTAATAAAAATCAATTAGTTTGTTAATGAGTACTCTGCCATTACCCAAGGTGGCAGAAACCAGCTGGGGAAAGAAGCAACATCCCTGAATAGGACATTTTAGATGCCTGAGATCTGCTGAGAATTTCAAAGGAAATGACTGTAAGAGACAGCACAACTTGGGTTAAAACTGGCTAAATTTCCTCTTGAGATTGCAGGTCTTCTAGCTAATAAATCTACTAAAAAAGTGATTCACCTTTAGTGTATGCTATAAACTATCTTCTGATGCCTTAAGTACATTGCTCACTGCCCTGTATTAAAAACAAACCCCATAGTTGTAAATGTCAGTGACTAGGATAGTTAGAGCTCTTGCATCTCCGCACTGTGATGTAAAAGCTGGAAACACCCATTACCTCTTAGATGACTTTAGGATAACATTTTGCATTCAGATATATAAATGGCATAAAGTCAAACACGGTCTGGCAGCGAAATGCAAAATGCCTTCAAAACGTCCTTGGAATAAAATGGAAAAGTTCAATGGCAATGCTTAGCCATTTGTAAGTATACTTCTGTAATACAAAATCTATAACATCTTTTCCATCACCTTTCTTTTACTTGTCTCTCCATTGCTAGGCCATGGTAAATTTAATCAAACTCTACACAGAAGTCAAAATAAAATTATAATCCATGCACAGATTGTCAGCCACCTACTTTATTTAATTTTGTTTTTATTTTACTTTTTTCTTTGGGTTGATGTATCTGGGAAGAAATAGGTATTTCTATGGCAAGAGAGAAGAAGGTGCTTGGATCTGGAATCACTGTATATAATCCAAATCTTATTTTTCTTGTCAGGAAGCAATGAAACATAACTATGTGTAGAAGGTAAAGTATTGACCTCACTGGAAGTCAAACTCTTTGTATTGATAAAGAGAGATGTACACCACAACAAGAGAATTCCTCATTTTTTAAATAGTTGTAAATTGTTATAAACTATTACCGCAAAAATATTATCTGTGTGAGAAAATTTTTATTGTTGTGTACAGTACATACATGAGGCAGATAAGTATATTATTATATTACTCTAGTACTACAGTAAATACACTTTTTCTTATTTGCAATACTTTTAAACATAGAGTCGTCATCCTGTTTTGGTCAACTTGACATGAAATTCACTGTGAACAAGGTGCATGGCAAGTGAACTGAATGAGTTAAAGTCCCAAGGAATGACACACAAAACTGAGGTTTTTTTCCAAAACATTGTGATTTTTAAAGTTTTCAGATGATACAGTGAAGAGACAAACATTACATGCTTTTACACCATTGGAAAGACATTGTAATGTTTAAACCCCTGGGTTGGTAGTCAAGAATAATTCTGTGTACTGATGACTGACTGTTTTTCCTTATTTCTGTGTAGCTCGGTTTTCCTTTATTGGTATCACAATATTTTAAATCTGTATTTGAAAATCTACTTTTAGATAATATGAACTGCTCTATCTAATTAAAATGTACTTAAAATAATTATTTATTCTCTGTTCTTTGTCTTGACTATGTTATCTCAAATCTGTTGAGTTATTACGTACTAGGATTGATTATGTTGTTTTATATGACCATGAGTTCTCTAAATGACCTTTTAAAAATTACTGTATATTTTAACACATAAGCCTAACTGATAAAAATCATTGACATAACTTCCTCATTAAACAGCTTGCCATCACCAGCATTTCCTCATTAAGCTGTGAACCTATGGCAGGTAAGTGCTGTAAGCATGTAAGTAACATTACATGCTAATGTAATCTTTCTATCAAGTTAGGGGTTCAGACAGGGTGCACACTTTTTGAAAAAACAGAGCAAAAAAACTCCATATTTACATAATTATCTCAGTTTCCATATGAATCATCTCAGTTTTGAAGCACCTGTACTAAGCTTACTGCTTTTCACATACAACACTCTGCTGTGGAAGCAGCAGTGAGTTGTGAATGATGGTGATCTTGGCAATACACAGTACCTTTAACATTTTTAGTGGCAGAGTTAAATTTTACATTTTTAACCTGCAGTTATGTAGCAAGCAGTGGACTACAATGTGATTCTCGGCACTCATTAAACCTTGATTGCCTTTTCCATCAACCACAAGGAAGCAGGTCCTTGGCATTTATTAGCAATAGCTAATAACTATCTGAGGCCAGTGAGGTACAGCACCTTATGTTATAAGATGTTGCCTGTTGAAGCTTCAAGAAGTATCAAGCTGAAAGGTATCAAGCAACAGAATGTATCAGCATGTTTAATTTCAAAACTGAACCCACATTTGCCTAATTATGTATAGCTTTTCAGATTTATGCAGATTTCTCAGTGGTCTGTGAATGTTCATCATACTTCTGTGGTATTTGCATGCACCACATAATATATTGCATCGTATAAGGTAATGCCAGTATTATATAGATATTATTATTCCTAATGTGCATATCTCATTCTTGATATTTTATATTAATATCCTAGCAAACCACTTCTCTTTACACCATGGATATTTGAAATGAAGGGATTTCAGAAAATAGCATGTTACCAACACTGCTCTACACGTTTTGTCCCTCTGGCAATAGAATATAGATGTAAAATATGTCCTGATTGTACATTATTCATATGTACAACTGAGCCTGTTACAGAACTATTAAAAGAGCATCATGGCACTTTGTCAATAAGAAGAGTTTGATAAAAGGAACACTGTTAGATTTAACTGAAAAAATACCATAGCAATTCATTTGTAGCTGTGATAATCTCTGGAGGAAAAAGGAGGAAGTTTTTTAGAAAGAACTAATATCCTTAACTCTCTGTCTTATTTAGGCAGCTGACACGCTGCAAAAATTAATACCTTGGAATGTTAGTTGTCTTAGTCTTCCACCCCTAACAATACCATTCTGCCCAACAAGCATTGCCTCTTATTACAAACCTTGCAATAATGGAGTACCTTATTCATTGAGTGTTATTTCCTTAGTTTATGATCAACAACTAAAAAGAGCTGACTCTTTCACTGCCTACATTTAGAATGAAGTTTAGCTTGTTTAGTGGTTTTCTGTTTTGCACTCCACATTAAGAGCTTTTTAGACATGGTTGTTCCCTGGAATACCCATTCTTCTGGAGAAGTCTATACCTAACTTTAAAAACGTTTTTAAAGCTTCTTGAATTGAAGCCTGATGGCTAGTACTGCTTTTCTCTTCTTTCTCCCCACTCCCAAAAGAAAGTTAACAGCTAAATTATTGATCATCTTTTGGAAAAATTGTACCAAATACAATCACATTCAGTTCAAGGTATATCTTGAATTAAATGTTTCATTTTATTCTACTTTGGTAAATGGTGATGAATGACATGTTTTTCATGGGTTTTGTGGCTGTATGGGTTTTTTTATTCAGAAATTTTTTTGCTCCTACCATGCCTTATTACTGAAAATCACTTTTCTGTGTGCAAGCAATATGTTAAAGTCAGAAGATCACTTTGAAGGAGGCTGCTTTAGAGCTGCAGAATAGGGAGTTGCGGGGGTTTCAGAGGGAGAATCCATGAACAGTTAGTGGCTTCTAGTAGCTCTCTCTCTGGATGTGCCCAAACTCTTCCTTTGTTTATTCAATTTTATCCAGTTTCTCTAACTGGGAGTATAGTAATTTCGTTCGTCCACGTTTGTGTCTCTGGACATATGGTAGCCACCTTACATGCATCTCTGGTAGAGTTGGGACTGGAGTTGGGGAGAGGAAGTTGCTCAAAATTTGTTTCTGGCGATGTTTTGAGTGTCTAGGCAGAAAGACAGAAAGGTGAATGAAGGGGAAACTTGTTTCAAATTACAGTGTCATGAGCTTTCATGCTCTTCAATATTTAAGCTGTAAAAACAGTGAACAAAACATAACACAACTAGTTTTTACCTATTGTTGTGTAAGTACAATCTTCCCTATACCACATGATTTCCATTCAATTTAACTTACATTTTGCAAAAGAGGCAACACCAACTTCTAACTCCTTTGGAGAGTTCTGTGTTGATATTTCAAAGGAAAACAGTTAAACAAATAAACTCATGCAGCATTTCAGTGATGACATACGGAAGACAAAAGTTCAGGACCCTTCCCTGAAACAGGCAGTGATAGAATTTACTTCATGTCAGGTTTTTTATGTCAGCTATATTCTGTGTGTCTATTAGAGAGGAAGTTTGGGGTGTTAGTGGCAAACACAGCAGCCATGGTTATGTTGGTCATTTTGTTTCAAATCCAGAAATCCTATCCTGTGCCTAAAACAGATCAAAACTTAAGCACTCTATATTTAGAAATTCATTTTGACATCTCAAAAAAACAACTCTGAATATATTCTCAATTCTTCTTCAAAGACACTGAATTTTAATTGTTTCACAGTACTTTAAACCTAGAATTGTGGTCAGCAGCATCTAAATACGTAACATCAGTAATTTTCTAGCTTGGTAAAGATCATGTTGGCAATTCGCAATAAAATACCTGTAAGCTATTGGGAAGAGCAGCAGTCTTTTTCATCTATTATTAGTCAACAGTTTACTAATTCTAGGACTAAAGTTTAACTGTTTCACTTTTTCCATAGTTTTTTCTAGTTGCTCTATGCTATTCAGTTTCTTCCTCTCCATCCTTCAACTGAAATAAAGGAGAAGCACCTTCCTCAAAGAAGCTTGTGAATCCAGATTTTACAAATCTGAAGCTGTGCTGTTCTGAAGTTCAGATTATGTGCAGCTGAGTCCCAATTCTCCAGTACAAACCCACAGTTTTTCTCCTCTTATTTAGCAATGACTTTTGGGGTTTTATTGAGAGATAAATTAGTATGTGCTTGAGTAATAAGAATGCTCTACTGGCCATCAGTGTTTTTTGTGTTGTCACTGAACTTCATCAAACATTGTACCTCTGTAATATAAAGAGTATAGGAGTAACAGAAATAGGAACATGATCATTAATGAAGAGCAAAGCCATGCTGGAGAAAAGGAAAAATGACAACAGCATTTGTGGAAGCTGACTTCAACAGAAATTGCTTATGGATTCTCCCTCTACCAGTGAGATTGCATAAAACTCTGGTTGCATCAGTGTATTAAGATATAGCAGAAATTAAAATGAAAGCAGGACAAGGCAAAGGTAAAGTGAAAGATCTTGCTATTAGGCCATTGCTTTGATCATGAGGTTTCAAATATATCTATCATCCTACATCTGTGAAGCTGTATTAAAAGGTTAATGAAGTTTTGTACCTTTTGGGACTTATTATAGCTCAATTGCTGTATCAGCAAATATAGGGAATTTAACACTCTGTGATTTATCAGGAAACTTGTATTGTAAAAAGAGTAGAAAGTCATAGAATTTACTTTCAAATTTATCTTAATACAGTTCTTAGAGGAGTAACATGTTAATATTGTTGCAAAGGGCTGCACAATACTCCTCATAGTCATGGAGGTAAAAGAGCTTTTTTAAAAAAGAAACTTTCCATTTTGGCAACTGTAATGCAGTGATTTATATGCAACTTGTAGACCTTAGCAGCAAATGCTCATCATTTTAACAGTTTCAGTAAGACAACTGGCTTGCATCAGTCTTGTAGCGTGAGGCTCATATCATAAGACTATGCATGTAATAGTGATACTGTCATGTGTTAAATGAGCATAGCTTGAAGTATTATTTTTTTTTTTAAATTGAAAGGTTGTGGCAGTAATAAAAAGGTTGAATGGTAATGTCTCTAATTGAACAGTAAGGCCTCTTTCCTATTAAGTCACTCTTTCATCTGTCTTTTTAATTATTGCATTATCATTTTGTACTGCAGTTCACAATGAAACGACCATTTGTGTTTAAGTGAAAGCTAATTATTAGGACTGAATTATTGTGCAGTTTATTGATCCCTGTGGTGGATTAAGGGCTTTAAGTTCGTCTAGACAGAATAGTTAGCAAAATGACAAAAGGAAACATATAAGACCCTTGGGAAGAATCCCCACGCTCCATATGCAATTAATGCCTGCCAGGTAATGGAATTTAAGTTTATACTAAATCTAACCGTGCTTTGACATTTCAGCTGCCTTATAAACACGTTAGTCTAATGAATTAAGACTTATGAATTGTGTTGATATACAAGTAGCAATAGTTGTAAATGCAGGATATTTTTAGCCCTGTGTTGGAAAATGAATACATTTCTTTCTGAATTTGATGAAAAATTAAATGTGTTCCGTGCAATGTTTATCTCTGTTCATTCCACTGTCTGTTGATGGGTGTGCATTAAAAATTTCCATTTCCGAAAGCATACTAATCTCTCTTATGTGTGTGAAAAGTATTTAGTGAAAAAACAAGGAAAAAAAACCACCCTCCATCCCCAAAAAGCAACAAACTAACCCCAAACACAGTACTGCTGAGTAAGAGGCCAAACAGGCCGTTCATCTTGGTCCAGTGCTGAGCAAATTCTAAAGCCATCTCTCATTATGCTGATGGGAAAGGCACAGCTTGAGCTAAGTGTACAGCCCTTTCTGATTTGTAAGAACCTGCCTTTGAGTTTACTGTGAACAGGTAAGACACAGTGGTTTTACTGGATCCCCTTTTCTTATACAACTTTTTGTTTGTAAGAGCCCTGTTATCAAAGACTTTCCAGGAAACATGCTAGCCAGGAGATCTGTTCAAAGGAAATGAGATGGCTTTTAATGACATATTACAGTGCTAGGACTTTGCTTCAAATACTTTATTTTAGATAATTTTTTCTGATTAGTCTCTTTTTGGATTTTTTACTTTAATTTTTTTTTCCTCCTTAATCCGGAGAGACCAGCATTTGGGAAGATTGGTAAAATGCGGTTCTCTAAGAAGAACATAGGATCAAGACTCAGGGCATGAGTGCTCACTCCTTGATGCTCTTTGTGAGTTGCTTGCAGCATTGGATAACTCAGGTTGGGGTATGTCTTCATTGCAACCCACGTTTTGGGTTTCCCCACATTTCAGAGAGGGATAATTGCTTTAAGAGGGAGCCAATTTGTGGTGCCTCTCAAGACCTGGTTTGCACCTACCCAACAGGAATGTGACAGGAGTGACCATGTGCATTTGCTCATATGGAGAACGTGCTGTCTGCTTCTCTTCCCGTTACTGCTTCCTTTTTCTTTTGAATAAATAGTATGAAGCTTTCCAGCCTAAAACAAGTCTTCTGCTTTGTTCATGATTGTATAACCCTTGTAGTGTGTCATTGACTTGATGCTGATATCACTTTTAAGATAAATTAGGTCCATAACTTTTGCACCCACCCAAGACCCCCTCCAAAAACAGGGAAAAATTCTAAATTATCTCATTTATGGTCTGGTTCTTCATTAAATTTCATTTTAATTTTTAATCTTGTTTTTGTCCTAGTTAATATGTATGTAAAGTTCCTAAAACTTCAGTTACACCAAAGCACTTGGCTACCTACAAGAGTTTTATATCATGCAATCCTCATTCCAGGCTATTTATTTCTGGAGGGGAAAAATAATAAAAGCTGTGTAAATAAGGAATTATTATGCTGTCTCCCTAAGACAAAAAAGAAGAAATATATATTTTGTTATATTCTGAGTGTTTGTTTGAAAAGATTGGAAAAAACCCCAAACCAATCGTACACAATTTAAAGTAAGAAATGTCCACTAAATAATGACTAAATCAGCTGCATCACCGGTGAGGAATAATTTGAGGAAGAGAATGTTTTTCGGAAAAGGCATATCCTGAAATGTCTTTTATTAAGAAAGAGGTTGCAAAGGTAGTGGTAACTTGGCTTCAAGTCTAGTCTGAATTGGGCAAGCTTGTCCAGTAGGAGAACTTCTATAATGCAGCTTGTAATTAGTTAGAACACATTCTTTTCCTTGTAAAATGATGTCTATGTTATTTTCTAATTTGTGGGGTAACTGAGGCATAACATAAAATTATATGTAATTACTTAAGTCAGTAGTGGTTACCTCTTGCACAACTTGTATTCATTCCACCAATTATCAGCAAAAATTTAATTTTTGTTGCCAGAAAAGATGTTATAACATGGTTTGGAGAAAGGTCTATCTAGGAAACTACTGAGAGGACTGCTGCTGTGTAGTAACTTAAGCAAGTTAATTCCTCTGTGTATCTCTTCTACCACTGAGGTATTTCAATTATTTTTCTCCTTTTGATTGCCATCAAAGCAAATGGAAAAGGTAGAGAAACTCTTAAATGTTGTGTAACTCATAAATGCGTGTAAAATACTTCCAGACTCAGATATGGCGCCTGTTCAAACATCAGCAAAACATCTCAAACATGATTGTTGTTCCCAACACTACTCTGGTTTTCACTAATTTAATAACTGAGGAGGTCAACAGAGTCCTTGAATCCAGGGAACTGGCTATTTCAGCCTTTTTCCCTCAGTGTGAGAAGAATATGCACTATTTAAATTAGTGTGCTGAATATGCCCTGTTTGCTAACCGTCCAACCATGCAATGCCTTTCATTATTGAACCTGGTTCCTTGAATGAATGTGATAGAAGACATGCTGGCTGATGGGCTTAGATTAGCAATGAACCTCGTAATTGTCCGGAAATATATATTTAATTCATAAAAAGTCTTAAATCATGACATAATGATGGGGAGGTTTTTAAAAGAAAATGAAATACTAGTAATCACAAAATAATTGAGAATGTGGGAACTATTCTTTTTCCTGACAGTATAAAACTTTTTTACCATTTCTTTGATGACATGTATAATTTTCATTATATTCACACATGTAAAATAAATTAAAATTAATTTACATAGCAATTTTTCTAGAAAGCAGCTGCAGTTATAGAGTTAGGTCAGAGGAACGAAAATAATGCAATTAAATTTGTCTTTTGTAAGAAAATTAAAATTTTTACAGAAGTGATATAACATAGTATATGTTATTACATATAGTATATGTTATATATATGCATGATTTGATCTGGCCTAATAGGATAAAATCAGGACCAGGGAGATTAATGCTGTGTTTGCATTTAAAAAAAAACTAAAGAACATCACTGTCTGTCTCAAATTAGGTTCTAGAATATTCTTCTAACATGTATTTTTGACAACATGATACTTCTCTATTTCTAATTACACTGAGAAACATTATATATGCAGCAGAAAATATTTGTGTCATACATGCTGGTCCTGCAAATCTTGCATTGGTCTTTCATTTTTCCTGTGTTTTAATTTACCTATAAAGAAATTCTTAAGTATTTGGCCTTAAATTTCAAATTCACTCAGGACTTCAAATTGGTATCACTATTGTTTCTGTGAGCAGTAGAAGTTGATGAGTCCTGATTTGATGTTCTAACAATGAAGGTTCTCCCAGACCAGGGGTTCTCCCAGGCCAGGACAATTGCTTTCTCTGATAAACCATAATCAGTTCCTTTCTATGGCTGATTTTTAAGCTGTTCTATTATAAGCTTTTTTTGGCTGCACTGGGTAATGGGATGCCAGCATAGGATTGCGCTGAGTCCAGACCCTTTTCTTTCTCTTAGTCTTCTAAATAAGATGAATCACGGCTCATTTATGTATGAAGATGAAAACTATACTTTCCTGTTTTGGTTTTCTGTATGAAGACTGAAAAGTCTTTTTATTTTTTCCCCTTCAAATCGTCAAACTTTTTGTGTCACTGTTGTAAATATTGCTGTCCTTCCCAAACAGACTAATGACTTTAAATGTTTGCAAGACTCTCTTTGGTGCAGGAGTGCTTGTACCATATGTACTAGAGATACTTTAAAGATAAAATACTTAAATATATGGAATAAATCTCCAGTTTTGAACAAGTATGAAAATTCTCAGTTCCAAATGTCTCCCCTGCTGCTCACTGAACCTTAAAACAGGGATTTATCCTGGAATGCCTTCCAAGTTGTAATTGTTATTACCACATTAGAGCAGCCTGCTCTTTTCATTACTATTACTCAAAGTATCATGCCAGACTTCCTTCATCATATTAGATGTTATACTCTTATGCTTAGGTTCCCTTGCTTGGTACTCCAGGCAACAAGAGAGTTGATCTATTTAGGGCATATATCAGATTCTTCCAGTCTCAATGACTCTGGTGGGCTTTGCAATTCATCTAGAACCAGATTTCTCTGAATGACACAAGGAGTAAGTTTGACTCACTGTAAGCTATGAAATAACATTATTTTTTTCTTTTGGTTTCTGGTATGGACATGACTTTAAGTATTCAAAGCTGATGGGAACCACTCCTCTGATTTTTTCTGCGTTGGCCATTCATGTCCACAGAAATAGTGTGCAGTAACTCCAAGAACCTTATTACCCAATCAACACCGGCTCAAAAACGTTTCTATTCTGCTGCTGCAAATCACTATGTCTTCCTCGAATTCCAGATATTTCCATCATAACTGATTAAAAAAAATAATGTTCAGATATGGACTTACATATTCTTTAGGGAAAGAGTGTATTACTTCTTCAGAAACAGAATTTTGCTATTTGAAATATTAAAGAACGGGTTTGTAAGGGCACTTCAACTTCCATTAAAATTCAAGAGGAAAAAATATGGAAATATGAATTTATTCATTTTGCTAACTTCAGGAATCATGAAACTTTGCAAAAAATAAGACTGAAAGCTAAGACTGTGAGCTAATCTCTCAGAACTGATAAAATCATGCAGAACTCAGATGAGTGTGGAAATTAGGTGCCTACTGCACTGTAACCTCTGTCTGCATTATTAACTAGTCTAAGATTGCATTAGAAATAGACTGCGCTCAGCAAGAGCTGATATTCATTAATTTATCACAAAAGGACAGAAACTTCAGATTATATTTTGATAAACATTCCAAAGTTTGAATGCAAAATTGAACCTTCTTGGGACTTCATCCTGCAGTTTTCCTGACTCCTTTTTATATCATTGGTTATTCCTTGCAGCACTTGAGTGCTTCACAGGTTGAATTGCCATCCCACCTGTGTCAGTTAGTGGATACTGTGGGGGAGTTCAGCCCTTCTATTATGCTAAGACAAGGAAATATGTAGCTTACTTCATCAACCATACATGACACTAAACTGGTGTAAAGAGAAACAGCAAACTGAGAAATTGCCCATCACTTCTAAAAGGAATGGATGCCCTTGGCATCTGACTCTGTAGAGTCACTTTTCCAATGCAGACATACAGCTTAACTTAACTCTATAAAGTAGATATTTAGAGTCATTAATGTGCTGGCAAGCCAAAAGGAGGTGTTTAACTAGATTACAATTTTCAAGTTGTCTTGCTTCAGACAAGCCAAGTACAACCTCACACACTGAAGTTATTTCTGAATTCTCAGGGAGCTTTTTTCCAGTTTGTATATCACTGAGGAATAAGTGTTGTTTCCATATCTGATCACATATAAAGACAAAAACGTGTCTTTCTACATTCTGTTTTTGAAAGGGAAAATTAATTCTTAAAAGCCTTCAAATATAACTACTACTTCTTCTCTTTCAAGTGAGAAAGAAATATCTTCTTCTACATTTATAAGAGATTTCCACTTAAAATAAAGAACTCTTTTGTCATTTTTATTTTCTTGAAAGAATGAAGACCATGAAAGCACATTGTATTTGCCACTGAATGTGCACAAATCACCTCAGATTCTAGGTAAGAATCTGCCTACTTGTTTCTGCTGCCTGTCTGCACTATTCTTAGTGCTTTATACCTTTATCCCTGTCAATAATGCTCATAAAACCTATATGTGTTGTCAAGGGAAATCCAAGAGCTTTGAAAGAACAAGAGCGGAGTGGCATCTGCAGTCAAGTAGGATGCATAAAAAGCTCTATTTTTGATTTATGCAGTTCAGTCTAGTCTCCATTTTCTTTGTATAATATTTATTGCCAAAGTGGTAACTGCACTGCAGGGGATAGTGTAAGAAGAATTACTAGAACAAAAGAAATTATTTTGATTAGATCTAGAAATACATAGAAATTATTTGGAGTATTGTCTAATTTTCAATACTCCAATGATCCTGCTTCTGGTCATCATAAAAACTTGACCAAGACCTTCTCTGACTTAATTTGTGCCCAGAAACTGTAATAAGTGACTTTTCTGGAAGAGCTACAGGAACAGACCCGTCTTAGAGGATGCCCATTATATGTTTTGCACTTTTCTTGCAACTTTAGTATCAGAAAGTACATGATTGAGGTGTCTTATTTACATCAAGCTCTGGCCTTTCAGACACAAAGAAAACTAATGAATACCAAATACTCAAACTCAGTTAATTTTACCAAATAATTTTAACCCTCAAATCTGATAACAGTCAACATGATCACATCATCACATATCTGAAGAGTATACATTAACAGTTAGCAGCATTAAATACCAACATTCCCATAACGCCACGACATGTCCCTGCTCTGTGACACCCTGAGCCATGCTGCATGCCTCTCCCATCCTCTTCATCCACAAAAATGAAGAGCCATGCAGCCATTTAGTTCTCACTTGCAGTGGAGAGAAAGAAGTTTGAGGTAGATGCACTCCCAACCACCCCTAACCCAACAATAGTTTTCATTCCTTGAATGAGGAGTAGACTGACTCAGAAAACCCGTATTTAACCAGTGAGGTCTTCAAGCCCCTTGTTAGGAAATTCTGCATTTGTAAGACTAGCTGATCTAAATATGGGCAAAGGAAGAAGCAAAGAGGAAGTGTTACCCCCCCCTTTTTCCATTTTGCCTCTTTCATCTTTTCATTGATTTCTGAACTTTTCACTATCAAAAAGGCATCTGTGTTATTTGCCAGACTAATAATGAAGGGTGAAATGATAATGGCCATCATCAGCTGAGTCTCTGGTCCTTTTTGCATTCATAAGATGGCTTGAACAGTGTGTTCTTTGTGATTTTTGCGATTTGTAAATTAATTGTAGGAATCATAGACTACTATATTCACAACTAGTATATGAGCTTGAAAATCAAGTGAAAAAGTTGCCCTCAGTTTCATATGAACTTGAGAATTGCTAAAAGCATGCTTTTGCCACTTCAGATAGGTCAGTTGTAACCCTAGTCAGGGGAGATGCCCGCTATCTGTTTCACTGTAGTTGGGAAAAACAGTGGGGTGTGGTTATCACAGGAACTACATATTCAATCCACTCTAAACCCACATCCTGAAGCTTTCTTTTGTAGGTTTTTGTGGCCATTTCTCACACTGAATTTACCAGCTGTAATTCGACATCAGTGAAGAAGTGTGGGATTTTTCTGCCACCACTATATGGCCAGTAGAGGGATAAAGAGTTCAGTCCTTCCAGTGTTCTTGTCCTCATTCAGCGGAGGTACTACAAGCAAACATTGTATTTATATAAGTGATCTGAAGAGATGCAGGATCTGCAGCTTTTCAGATATTCCTTATGTTCAGATTTTCCAATTATGTCAGCCCTATGTAGTCCATTGTTATTTGTATTTGACTTTCACAAAGATACTCAGTTTGCCTAAGACCCTGAATGAGGCAAAAAAGCAGTATCACCTCATGAACAGAAATGCTCCTAGCCTTGTTTATTTGTAAAGAAAAATAATTAAATAATGTGGAAGAAGAGGTTTGTAGCACTAATTTCCTGTGTAGGTATGGACATCATGTGCGTGGGTACAGGGCTGAATACCTTCTCTTGAAAATGTCCAAAACTGAAAAACTATATATATATATATATATGTCTTTATATGCATATATACAAGTATATGTGTGTATATACATATATACATGTATATGTGTGTGTATATATTCATATATATAAAATATACTTAAATATCTAGTTTGTTATAATCTGAAATACAAGCATAGTCTCCTGGAAAAATCACCTAATTTTTGGTTTAGGATTAAACATTTAGGGATTTGAATGTTTCATCAAAATTATTTGAGAAAATTGAGCTTTCTGTTGGAAATATTTCACATAAATCTAACATTGCATCATCATTATTATTGTATTGTTACTTGAGGACTACATATACCACTGGTGTAAAATGCTTGCAGTATTATATTTTTGTTCTGAATGTGTTGTCTTTTGACTTGTTCGGTTATTCTCAACATTTCAAAGTGAAAAATAAAAAACAATAAGAGAAGTACAAAGAATGGAATGAAATCTGAACTGAATCTTGTGGCTTAAGACACAAATCTCTTCTTGAGGTAAACTTTGTACTGAGGAGCAAAAATTATGGTAGGTGAAAACAAGAGCTCAGAGGGCTGTAGGACCAAATAAGGTCTTTACAACAGCTTTGTAGCAACTGGATCAGATTTTAAATGTCCAGTAGAAATTTCCAGCAAGTCTATTTTACTTAGTCTCATCTGCTGAGGAAAAGATATTTTTCTCTCTTTGTTTTCACATGGTAGACTGTATTGCCTGCAATAAAATCTTCATTTTCATAATGTACATGATTAACCTACAAGTTGCATAAATGTTTTGACACATGCATACTGTTTGTTTTTACATATATAAAATAATTGCCCTACTATCCATCATATTATAAACTGTGACAAACTGCATATTTTTTTTTTTCTTTGCTTGTTTTTAGATGTAATAATTCAGCTGTTTCCTTTGGTTTGGGAATTTTACAGCCTTCAAAAATTCATGGGTAGGAAGGGGAAGGTTACACAGGGAAAACGTTATATTTTACTGTCTTGCCTAAAACATACTAGGAAAAAAACCAGCACAAAAAAAGTGCATCTTTTACAAATCAATTTTTTAAAAATCAACTTTTCAAATATAAGAGTAATTTCATTAGTCTTTAACTATTTGGATTTACCTTTAATCTTCAAGGTAACTGCTTCAAAGCTGATTAAAATTTTACTTTAGTCTATTTGTTTTACACATTAATATAGTTTTGTTTGAACAGAAATATTTATTTAACAGTTCTAATAATCGAGATATTGTCTTAGACAATCTAAGAGTTTCTTTTTTCCAATAGCTGCAAATACATTAATTATCTTTCTGTTGTTTTTTTCTAAGAAGTATTAAAGCAGTACTGCGAATATAGTTATTTAAGAGAAGCTTTCCAGAGTAAATATCTTTAAAATACATGGGAAACTATCTGATACAAAGATCTCCATCTGGAATGTAATGAACATTTATATGTTCATATATATATACACACATATATATATATAAAATATTCATTATATTAATTTGTTTATATTTATATATTAATACATGCTTATTTTCATTCATTTTCCAGTGTATTTTATTGAAAAATCTTTCCATTGAGATTTTAAGCATTGTTAAATCTTATATTCCGACAGAAACAAGTCAAAAGCCTTTATTAATCTAAAGGTAAAGACAATAATTGCTTCATATAAATTGAATTCACTGTTGATGATGACAAATATAAAAAAAATAGTTACTAAACCCATTTATTGGTGTTGGTACAAATTTAAACAAACTTCAAGTGAAGTAGGAGTAAAGAACCATTTGTTTTGGTTTATTTTGATTATGTTAATAAAGTACTTTGAAAAGATTAGGTAGCTTTACCTGTGATACAAGACAGTGATAAGAAAGGGAAGCATGAAAATAATTGAACACTTGAAGAACAGAAATAACAAGATGAAAAGCACGTGAAAGATTAGCAGAAGGCAGGTATGGCATGGATAGATTTAAACTCCATTCAAGTCTGGGGTTCTGTTCCTGTTTTACAGTGTTTATCAGAATTACGTATTTCAATTCCCATGTTTTTAATATATTCTTCAAGCTTGATTAAAGGTTTGTCTAGAACATCAAGACAGGGAGTGCTCGTGGTGAATGCATATATATGGAAATACCAGTTTCTACCCTTTATTTGTGTCAGGAAGTTCTGGTGCTTGCACATGGTTTCACTGACGTAGTTTGCATTTTTTAACATATGTCTCAGTGTGGGACCTCTGTGCATGTTTTAATGGCTGTCTTGTTTTGGCAGGCTATGTTCGTTGTTCTGGCAAGATTTCTCATGGAAAATGCTGTGTTGTGTAAACTTTGATGGATTTGGGTTTTTTGTTTTGTCAAATGACTAAAAGGAAAATAAAAAGAAAGGAAGTTTTGAGGAAAACAGCTCATTTAAATAGTTCTAGGAAATTCACTCAAAGCAGTTGTTCCAAACAGGCTCATCTTCAGGACTCAGCTTTCATCACAAGTTTTACCAAGATGGGATGTGTTGTTACACCAACAGACACTTCTGGACATAAACTGAAAGTTATCTTCAACCTGATATAGGAACAGAAAATTTCCTTTGTGGTGTCTCCTAATTCGAAGGAAATATATGGAAAGTCTTATAAAAGGAGACATTGTCATAGATTTGGACTCAGAAAACCAATACGGAGTCAAGCCAATTAAGAGACAATTAGAATTTATTGAGCAAGTCAGCCAGGAAGCAATTACAGCTCTGGGCTGCTGGAGGGTCTCCTGCCCTGCCAACAGCAGCAGCTCCCCTTTCTCAACTCCCAGTTATATACTCTTCGCCTCCCGGAGGGTGCTGTTTCTAGGGTACTCTGCGTCTGCAGGGCTTGTTGCTGGGGTCTTGTTGCTGGGGTCTCTTTCTGCGTCCCCGCGATTGCGAAGTGGAGGATTGGAGCTCTCCCTGTCCATGCGACCTTCTCATGCACATCACCTGCTGCTCACCCAGGCCCTCTTACTAACTAACTCCCTCATAGTAACTAACTCAGCCACAAGCACTCTTCCCCTCCCCAGTTAGTCAAGAGTGACAATTTTATTAACAAACACAGAAACATCTATTACATAAAGATTTGATTAACAAATACAAGGTTGTTTATCACAACATGAGTGGATTTCCCCATCAAAATTAATGTCTAATCCCAGAAAAGTTAGTTACTCTGAAGTGCAAATCTCCATCAAGGTAAACACCCCCCTGTGCAAGTGGAAACAGTATTGAGTGTTATTTTGAGGTGTTAGATCTTAACATTTAATCTCTCCTAAAAACACCCTATGCTGACAGAAAACCTTCACCCCAGAAACTGAATCCAACAATAAGATAAACAGGAAGAATAAGAGCAGAACAAAAATGTGTCCCACTCTGAACATTCCTTCTGAGTTCAAAGACTTATTGATAACCTTTAATTTAAAGTATATCTACTAACATTAAATAGATGTTGAAACCCATAGTTTTCATTAGCAAAAGAAAAATATTCTCAGGGCATTCCAGTCACTTCCTAATTTCTAATCTAAAATCTAATCTGGGATTCATGGCAATTTTTTTCAAATTTTTTCCCTATGGCAAAACTATTTTTTTAAATAATGGCTATTGATAAAATTATAAATGTTTTACAGTGAAAATAATAAATAAATAGTTGCAATATGTACCACACTTTGCTGCTCTTATTTTCCCCACTTTGTCATTTGACTCGCTCTGAATGCCACACCTAGCAGAATTATGTCTATTTTTTTCCATCGTAGGAATATGGCGATATACTTTAGCAATAGAAGTCTTTGTATTTAAACTGTGAATAAACCAATGAACCACTAAGAACAATGTAGTATTGTTTTCAATAAACCAAATCCTGAATGTCAGAGAGACAGTCTGAACTTTACACCTCTTTCTTGAGGCTCCATTTTCTACCTTGTCTAGAATGTCTATGCCTATCCTCTATATGAATAAGCAGTGAAGACAGAAGACAATGTCTTAGTTTTCTCTGATTCCTTTAAGTTCCCTATATTTCCATTATTTTTCAGTAATATTTATGTGGGAAGACATAATTGTTTCCTTCCTATTTTTGGAGAATACTAAACTGTTATTTGCCCTCCCACACAAGAACTCCCTCTGTATTTCTCCCAGTTATGAAGGAGGTGGTCCTTCAATATACCTATTTCTCACCTATGTGAGTTACTATAGTGCTCACCTTTGTTCATGAAAGTGAAGTCACTTTTTTGGTTTTTCTGAGGTGGTGTTCATTTTGTCAGATTAAGGAGCACTGATAAAGATTTTATTTGGGGAAATTTTAACCAAATGTCTAAATAAGCTTTGAATGACTGTTAGCAAATTGTTTACAAGTTTAAATTCCAGACATTTGGTGTTTTTGCTTTGGTCTTTTAAAGCAATATTTGATGGCCTGTCGTGTTGTCACTACATTAGTAATTGCTTATTGAACTGTCCAGTTGTAAATATTTTTTTTTTCACCTAAAAATCTTCAAATCCGTATCACGATGTTTAACATTTCTGCAAAAACATATGTAGTCTACCTATCTTTTATGGTAAGGTAAACAAGTAGCCTAAGCATGCCCTTCCCTTCCTTTTAACACCCCAAAACGTAAAACTTTATTTGTTTAAATAAATTAGTGCAAGTGAACATACATCTCTCTTTGATGTGAGTCATGTAGATATTTCTAATTCTGTGTGGGAAGATTTTGGGTTTTTTGAAGAGGCCTCTGCACTAGCATTAGACTTTGATTTGCTTTAGCCTGCCTCACACAGTCACTTTTCTTGCACTCAGTCCAAGTGCAAGTTGAAACTGATAAGAGCTGGCAGTGTTTGTTTTATTGTGAACCTTATTCGGCCTGATATTTAGTTATGTTTCCATGTGGATTTGTAATGTGGTTTAATAGTTTTCTTTTACTCCTGTGATTAGTTTCTGTTTGTTCTAATTTCTTTTTGACTCTTTCTTGACCTTGAGGTGAAAAAACACAGAAGATGTATTCCCTCAATTTAATGCCAGTCTGGGGTGTTTCTCCTGCATCATCAGATCAATGAAAAGTAAATAGCCTACATTTCTTGTTTCACAGTGCAGTATTGATCTTTCTTCAGCTTTTGCTTTCCTTTTTCACTGCGTCTTGTGTCTTTCAACCCCTGGGACCAAAGTGATTGCCATAGATTGGACAAGCTAACAAGCGCATGATAAGGAACCAGTGTTTTGTGGTATACTCACATTCTCAAGCCTGGTATATAAAGCCTGGACCTCTCCGCCTTTAAACGGAGGTGCCATTTTGTGTATGGCACAAGTCACTATGAAAAAGAGCCACAGGGAAGGCACCGGAGCAGCAGAGGATTTTATTCTCCACACCAATCTTTTACTCCTACAGCTGGTGCCAAGGTGGGTGAGGACATTACTCCTCTGAAAAGTAAGACAAGTAGCCTGCAGGGAATGCCACAAGCTGCTTTTTTCTATGGCGATGTATGGGATGGTGGCAGCCCATGGGTAAGTCTGAACTCAATCTTATAATGACTGTGATATGTATGTCAAGTTCTATTTAAATTTGGGCAGCAGAGACCTATCTAGAAAGTTTGAGAGATAAAATGGAAATATACAATTTCTAGTTGGAACTGGGACAGTCAGCATCATGTAGTGAGTATATTTTGTAGTTTAGCATTGGAATGAGAGAAGCTGAAGTCAGTGTTTTATTTAGTAAATGAACGGAATTAATCCTGTAACTTTGTGGGGGCTGAGGGTTTTATGCTTATTTTTTTCAAAATATTAGGGAAAGCATTTTCCCTTTAAATTCAAATCAATGGCAGAACCTTAGTTTTTAATGCATAGGAATACTGCCTGTAATGTCTACCTGTCCTTAAGTGCTACATAGATTAAGAACTGAAATATATTTCAATTTTGTCTCTGGGTGCTTAACTATGCAAAGTGATCCCTGGTACTGAAAAGTGGTTAAATAAATAATTGATATTATATTGCATGTTATGCAGTGTATTGTTTGTTTCAGGGAGATAGGTATTTGTGCTGTGCAGTGCAGAAGTTTTCTGATATTACTTTACGTTTCTGAGAATGCTGCTTTTGTCTCCAGGTGCTTATTAGTCCCTAATGCTATTAGATTGCTACCATACTATTCTGTTGTAAATTAGGCTCGTATACCTTTTCATGCACCTTAAGTTCATTACTGAATATATGTAATCCATCAATATAGCATGTTCCAACGTGCTGTAGAAAAACAGAAAAGAATTTATACAGTCTGTAAGAAATACTTGCTATTTTATCTACAATTTGGTAAAGCATTATTAGTAGTAGTATTAGTATTAAGTATTATTTAGATATTATTTTTAGGTATTAGTACTTTACATATGCATTTGTGGACATGTTATTTTTACACTTTTTATTATATTTTTACAGTAGCTAACATGAATCCTGTACTGAGTAGCAAACTGAATTCTATAGTCTTGTACTATTATTAACAGTACAATGATATACGATTTTCATATTTCCCATGGACACCACTGCAATGCGGTTTGTTGGCAATATTTTCAGCTCTACACTTTTATAATGTGGATCTTTGTTGTTTAATGTGTTTTTAAAAAGTCAGTGTACACTGCACAAATTATTCCTAATGTAGGAACTATTCTATATCTTTCTAGTTTTATGACATTTTACACTTCTTGGAGCTAGATGATTGTTCTAACCCAAGCTATTATGTAATCCTTAGGGTAACCCTGCTGCTGATTTGAACGCTATTAATTTTCTATTATAGTGTGCTAAAGATGTTCTACAGTGTGAAGCTCACCTGCATTATTGAGTCAATGACCAATTGCAGAGTTACTCTGTGGCAGTTGAAGCTTAACTCAACCCTTTGGGATCTCATTTATTATTTGCAGATATTGATTCTGGAAAAAGAAAAAGCTAAGATGTGTGAATCTAATACTGAATTAGACCTAGCCTACAGCTGTTAACTCCTAATGGTCTGCTTACTATGTATGTGTCAACTGAAGCTTGTATTTCTTTATGTTTTCATGTACAATAAGCTATTTGCTGCTACTGCATAAATATTGAAAATCTTCTAACCAAACTGTTTAGTCAGATATCTGCTGTATTTAAATTGAGTTCAGTTTTAATTATTTTTCTGATTCCTTAATAGAATATAGAGATTAAGAAAATACTTTAGGCAATCAAGTTTAGTTATGTTTTACATAATTTACTAGAAAATGCATATAAAAATATGCTTTAATTCCTCAGACAACTGTGCTTTATTCTTGTGAATTTCTCTCCAGGAAAAGGAGGAAAAGGAGAAGGAAAAGGGCTATATTGCATAACATCATCTAATCAAGTCAGAATATAATCTCCTATTTTCTCCTGTCGTATTATCATTATGGTGACTCTCCAGCTCCTCTTCTTGCTGTAATGACTTAATATAACAATAGCAAGAATGGTAGTAAGTACCATTTCTTTTCCTCCTCCATTCTGTTCTTCTCCTTTCCCAATTATTTATCTGAACATAAATGAAAACGTTTCTGGAAGTTTTCTGGACTTGATTCACTGGTGTTCCATACTCACTTAAATGCCTTTTACCACGGACAGTAAAATTCTAATAAAATCAATCCTCATCAACTACTTGACCAAACCCAAATCAGTAATATACAGGGTTTTATACAAAACAGAGAAATGTAAATCTTTCAGATAGGAATAGCACAGGAAGAAAATGAGGGAAGGGTGGATTTGGCAAGGCTTTGTAGTTAAAACTTGTCCCTACTCTTGAGAAATGTGGTTATTAATAAAACAGGATACAACAGAGATGATAGTGCCTGGCAGAAAAGTGGAGTGTTTAGGTGACTCTACTTTTAGGGATATATCAGTGTCTACTTTCAGGCTATAGAATGACTTCCTATAGATATTTTTTTAGTGATTATTCACTGTGAACTGTCTATAGTCCAAAGCTGTCATGCACTGTCTCGTCTCTTTTAAGAGCAAGCAAAGAGCTGTGCACACTGCAGTAGTTTATGCACTTATTAATATTTAGAGAGAAAACAGATACACAGGTAAATGCAGTTAGAACTACTGCCCCAGCAGGTGGTAGGGAACATTTCCACTCTGGTAACTTTAAAATTCTGTTTACAGTTAAGTAAAGTATGAAGATAATTGGTAATAAGAGACAGCAAACAGTTCTTTCACAACTTAGCTTTGAAATGGCTTTCCTGACATTCAACCTTTATGTTCAAATTGGGCTTCTGATTCAGTTATGTGTTATAGGCAATGAGAAGGTATCCTTTATCTGACTCTGAATACAAGGTCAAAGGCCAAGTAGCAGCACAAACTCTGCATTTCCACAAGCTGCAGAAACTAGAACCCGGGGTGGGGTTATATTTAGTAGGAATCCTGGGATTAGGTTGTGTAAATATTTAAATTATGTTAACTAAATAGCATATAAGAAAACCAACTATGTCTATGTTCATGCAAATATAGATGTGTACATGATTTATATTTTATTTCTGTCCTTTTTAATATTGTTCTTATTTTTTAAATATTGTGAATATGTGACCATTTACATATTGAAAAATACAAAAATATCCTATTCCTGTGTCGTAGCAATACCTGAGTAAGATCCTGCAACACTCAGAAGCCAAATCTAAGGTTCAAAAGTACCTGAGAAGTGAAGGGCTTTTCTAAGTTAAAAACTGTTTTATGAAGTGGGAATTGGCAATTTTAGAATTGAAGAGACCTCTTTTAGTGGGTAGTGTTACCTGATACAGCAAGCAAAAGATAGAAGCAGAGAGTACTTAGGAATTCTCTACAGGTTTGCAAAGCCTTTCGAAATGATGATGCTGCAGGTCAGGTGGAAGTACGCTTGTCAGCCTGTTAATGTAGCAATGCAAGGCTGCACAGTAATCTCTGCAAAGTGAATAAAGCATAAGGAAAAATCAGCCAGCGAGCAAAAGACTGAAGTCTGGCCAGAAATATAAGTGTTAACCCAAGTTCTGCTAATGACTTTTGGTAAAGGTGTTGGAGCATTGTCAAGAGATGCTACCTGAAATCGCATGAGTAGTAATGGAGATAACCACATTTTTCTCTGGTTAACCACCTGCAGGGTGCAGATCTAGGCTCTAATATCCTGCTTTGGGTGGGGAGTAGTGCCCATTAACATGACTAATATAAAAAGTGCTACTCTCCCATTGTGGCTTTTCCAACAATTCTGTGCATGCATATGGGTAATGTACAGATCAAGTAGTCTCTTCACAAAATGAAGCTATAAATTAATGTTTTCTGTCTTAAATGATCCAGGGAGTTATCACTCTTTTCATAAAAACCTAGTGATGACAACCCTTGCCTACACCATGCTTGTGCATGAACTCAATTCTCTCCTCATTTAGATGTTGCATATATCTTTCATTTAATGATTTGAGTACCAAGAGCTGGGTTATTGAGATGTAGTTCTGAAGAGTCTTCCATATGGTATAGAGCTTCCTATATGATTCTCTACAGTTTCTGGTGCCTCATATATATAAATATACTATATATATAGATACACATATAAGTGTCTGTGTGTGTAAATATATATACATATATACATACACGCACACACAAATACATACATACATCCTATATATTCCACCTGTAAGGTTGGAATTGTTAATATTAGATGAAAGATTGCATTTTATATATGGAAACAGCAACTTAGATTTGTTAAATACAGACAAATTTTAAAGAAAATAACCCCCAAAACTATTTTCCTCAGGACTAATTTTTATCTAACCATGCAGCTTTTCTTCCAAAACAAGTTACTGAATACCTTAAAAATATTTTGATAACATCAGTGGTACCCTTGGTGAAACCAACTTTCCCCTGATGGCTGAAAGGGGACGAAATCTTTTCCAAGTGCTTTGAAAGATGTTTTAAAGTACTGAAAATCATAAAGGATTTCAGTTTGAATAATTTATTGTGTTAGTTTTGCTTAGCCCAGAACATCAGCAAGGTATCTTTAGCATCTAAGAGAAATTTAAATCCTTCAAAACCTGTTGTGCTAGGCCTGAAGAAGTGGCTGAAGGGTTGGGAGAAGGAGTAGCCCTGTGTTCATGAGTTGGTTTTGCTTAGTCCAGTTTTGCTAGTAAGTGGGGAGAGCCACAAAGATGGCTCCTGTGTGTTCTGTGTGAATTTTCTGGAAGTTTTTCACCATGTCCAGTAGCGCCAATCTCTGATGGCTCTGAAAGTGATGGACATGCTGCTGGCCAAGTGTGGGCCAATTAGACATGTTAGTTACATCTCTGTGAAAACATATTTAAGAAAAAATCAAAACAATGTGAGCACACATTTCGTTTTAGCTAGAGGGGGAGGAGGAGGGGATGGAAATATGTGAGGGGAAAACAACATGGAGACGCCAAGGTCAGTGGAGAAAGTGGGGGAGGAGGTGCTCCAGGCACCAGAGCTGAAAACCCTCTGCCAGCCATGGTGAAGACCATGGGGGAGCAGGAAGTCCCCCTGCAGCCCATGGAGTCCACAAGGATACAGAGATCCACCCACAGCTGAGGTTTTCTCGCTCTTGGGAGGCAGGGAAATCCCAAAAAACCCCACAAAAACGAGATTCCCCCATGTGCCTACCACGCTACCGTGGGCGGAGCGGATCCAGGACTGGAGATCTTGTGCTCGAGCTGGCTTCTCGAAGACAGGATAATAGGAGCCTTGGCAAATGAAGGAAATGCAGTCTCTCAGCTTTTGGAACCAGGGCTTATTGGTGGGACAGCGGGGAGGAGAAGGCGGCTGGGTCTGGGACGGAACGAGGGGGGAGGATAGAGCTGGGTTCCCAAGAGCAGAGAGCCCCGAACGGAGGCGAACATCGGGTTGAGAGGGATGGAAAGATGGGAGGGGTTTACACAGGAGGGCAAATAGGGGCAAGAGGGATACAGAACTGGCAGATAAACTGGGAAACAGGAGTGGAAGGGGGGCAGATACAGAACTTTAAAACCCAATAATAACACTGCGGGTAAAGAACTTTCTAGCTATTAACTAAATATGGGCTAAAGGAAGGCAGATATGCAGTGCCAATCAGACACACTGCTACACACAGCCCGTGGGGAGGTGCCCACACCAGAGGAGCAGGTGGATGCCTGGAGGAAGCTGTGATCCAGTGGGAGTCTGACTAGAGGAAAAGGCCTTGCTCTGGAGATGGAAACATCCTGGCTTTGTCTTGGAGGTCTGCTCCCTGTGGACAAGGACTTATGAGAGAGCAGATTTAGGAAGGCTGCTGCTCCTGCGATTTGGACTCACACCAAAGAAGTTCGCAGAGGATTGTCTGCCGTCCTACTGTCTACCTCATGCAGACCCCATGGCTAAGTAGAGGACACACTTTCCTGGTGGACTGACCAAAGGAAAAAAACCCCTTTCCCTGCCCACCCCTCGTGCTGTTGGTTGGAAGAAGGGAGGGGGGTGAGCAGAGAAACAGTGTATTAAGAGGGAGTGGGTGAGCAAAGAAATGGTGATTGTAGCAGAAGAAATTTTGGTGATAGATTGACTAAGAAGAAACCCCATACCCTGCCCCACCCTGAACTGTTGGTTGGAAGGAGATAGGGGTGTGAGCAGAGAAATGGTGTCTTAAGAGGGAGGAGCATGAGTGAAGAAATGGTGTCTTAAGAGCTTATTTTTACTTCTCATTTATCCCCCGACTCTGTTAGGTTAGTAAATAATTTTGCATCTTCAAGTTTACAGTCTGTTTTGCCCTTACAGTGTGTCCTCCCACGGTACCTTATCTCAGCTCATGAGGCCTCTGTGTGTGTGCGGTGTGTCAGTTTTTTCCTCCCTTCTGCAAAGGTGTGGCAGGGGAGAGCAGAGAGAGCAGAAGTCATAGGTGCCTGGCATCTCGTCAGGGTCAAACCATGACTTTTATGTAAAATAAAATATTATTAAAAGCTGGAAGCTGGTTACTATGAAACATTAGGTAACTCAAAGGAAAATAACCACTATATGATAGCTTCTACAGCTGCAGGTACTTCTTTGAATGGAGGAATGTAATCCAATGTTTTGAAAAGCATTTACATTGTAATGCATGTGCTCAAATGTTTCAAATTTTTTCTAAACATGCAGATAAAAATTCAATCTAATGTGTGATAAGTATTTTTGTAAGGAAGCTAATCCTCAATAATAGCTACTGACTAGAAAAATTATTGTGTGGAATGCTGAGAGTTCATTTCCAAAAGTGTGGCAGAGTTCCCCATTTATTTCTTACTCTGACATAATTGCCTACATTTTCACTATTAAGAGTTCAATTAAAAAAAATATAAGATTATTCTTAAGGAAAAATATTTTTGCTTAATCAACAACATTAGTTCATCACAGTTCATTAGATTCATGTAATTCTTCCTATTTTTATAACACTTTCAGTTAAATAATTTATTTCCCATGTAAAATTTGCTTCTATCAGTTGCGATGATTTACTAAAATACTATTTGGAAAAGCTGGAAGTCTAAATAAATATTTTAGAAAATTGATTTATGAAATATGAAAATTGAAAGTATGAGTTTTGTGTGTTTTCATCTGTGAAGGTTTAGAATGCATATACTGATTCTTAAAAGAAACCTTATAGAGATCTCATGATTACTTAATGAATTTACCAAATTTTATATTATTTTAAACTATAATAACCTATTAAACCTACTAAACCTACTAAGCCTGCTAAAGGCACTTCTTTCCAATTTCCCTTCCAACTCTGCTGTAGTAAAAAGATATAGAGATCCACAAGAGACTCTGCTGGATACCAGTCCACTGTACATATTTGCCTTGCGGATTTCTGCAAAAACTTCCTTTTTTTGCTTATACCATTAATTCACATTTTTAATGTCAAGTAAGAGAAAAATTAAAATGAAATCTGTTACATAGATTTAAAAGATAAAGGTAGAAAGTCCATAAAGTTTCATATTTCATTCTTCTGCCTCTTCTGAATCTCTCCATATATAATTCCAGCAGACAATAAAACAATATTTAACCAAGAATCCTTGGAACATTCTGAGTGCTCAGATACAGTACTTAAAAAGCCAAAGAGAAGGAATCTCTTTCCCAGCTCTCACTATTTCTTGACAAGAGATGGGGCTACTGCCCAATATTGACCAACAGTGCTGGGGTGAGGAGAATACTGGGGATTCGGGTCCAAACTGGGCAATGGTGGGAATCTCAGCAGTCAGCCTTTCTCTGATCCCAGAAATAATGACTTCACAAGCGAGATATTGTTCATCAATAAGATGATTACTGAAATAAAGTTCATCAATAAGATTACTAAGCATCTTACTTTTATCTAAAAATCAGTTATTGTATTCCAAAATTACATTACCTTCTGACAGAGGAAAAAGGAAAATAAACAACAGGGGAAAAGGAAAATAAACATGTTATTAATTGCATTCAAGTTTTTCTCATTGGAGTTTTGTACCCTGTACAAAAACCAAGTCACAATTCTTCCATTACAACCTGTTTCAAACACAGTCAGAATGTAAGATTAATAATATGTAATATTAATATGCAATGTATTTAAATTATTATGGAGTGTATGGTCAGTATTCTAATTCAGATGTTTTCTTCAGCACCAATCTGACTAAAAATAATATGCAATACCAGGAATTTCTTCTGACGTTCATTGAAACTGAATACTGCAAGCAGCTGACCAAGTACTCCTCTAATATACATTCTTTTTTTATTCCTGTTAGAAAAATATTATGTGCTGAATTGCAATGTATTGTGATCTGAGTTACAGTGTCTGTTCCAGGTTAGTCAAGGCTGGTGACAAAATGAGATCATATGAGGGTGTAATGCAAAGAGCTATAGCTAGCACATTTACAAGAGCCAGGCTGACATATTAGTTGCTTTTACATATATCGAGGCAATGGAGATATTCTTACATGATTATGTTCTCTATTCTTGCTTCAGTCTGTAATTAGCATCAGTCGTAATTTAGAATAATACAGTGATATAAATTTTGCTTAGACTAAATTTTATTGTAGATGAAATTTTATATAAATGGTGACAGAATTTGTTAGTAAAGGCCAGATTCTGAAATTGTACATGTCAGATCTAACTTGTGTATGATCTAACTTTCTATTTAAAATATCTTTAATATTAAAGAACACTTTGAAGCATTAGAAAATGATGGCAAGGGGGAAGACCAGCTCTGAAATGCAGAGTTTCCATATCGCAGTAGTTTAAATAAGGTCAGAATCTGATCTTAATATTGATAGTGAAAAAAACCAAATCTTTGAGCAAAGAGAAAATATAAATGAGAAGTGTCTTGAGAGCGTCTTTTTCTGTATTACCTGTGGATGCACAATTGTTCAATCTAACAAAAAAAGCACAGATAAGGATAATTCTGTGGGCCAATGCCCTTTTTCCTGTTTTCCATCAAAGATCACAGGTGGAATGTGAATAGAGAGAGCTACAGCAAGCCACAGATATTACCTGTACCCACCGAGAGATGCTCCAAAGTTTTTCTTGGTCCTAAAGGGTAAAAGCTTTTTAAAAACATAGACTTTGATATGGAAAACAAGATATAACAGTACTAGACAGAGGTGTATTCTGGCAAAGTGCAAGGAGAAGAATCAAAAAGCCACTCTATGCATTTTTTTTCCATTATTATTTGTACTATACTGTTTTTACTATACATCATCACAGAAAACAGTATGATTTTTAGACAAAGAGGGTTTTTTCCTAATTCTTGTACTAATAATGTTATCATCATCTGAACCTCTTATGGTAACAAAACATTCCCATCTCCCTCCTCATGAAAGAACCTGACAGATCAGTTATGTTATCTACTGCATTGTAATATTTGTGGTTAGAAAATGTAGGTGCTTTTAGAAAAGTTTTGAATCAGTCTTTTGGGCTTTTTCCTTTTTTTTTCTTTTAAATAGTCCTTGCAAATATAGCATTACACTATATTGTGAAATATTTAGGGTCTTACACCTCTTGGAAACTATAGCTTTGAAGACAGAAATAAAGAAAAGTATCTAGCTGTAGATACCATGTTATAGTTAAATGATGCTACAAAAACAACTAAAATTAATTCTATATGACGTTTTCCCCCTCAGGAATCAGGCAGCCTGAGATTTACTTCATGGACTCTTTGATTACAAGTATCTTATTTTTACTGTCAACAAAAATTCCTATAAATTATAATGGTCAGTCTCATTTTGTAAATTCTTTTTTGATACTTTTATTTTTGCTTTGGGTATAGTAGTAACCTCTGACTCAGTGTCCCTCCTCCTGTAGCTCTTGTCTGAATAGTCAGGGTACAGCCCACTTTTACGCCACTTGGGATGAATAGGGGAGATGGCTATTTTAGACCAAACTATTGCAAATTACATGTGTAAGTTCAAATCCTCCAGAACTGACAAAGTGACAGAAAAGTACAGATTTCTAACCTGTGTTTTGCAAAGGCAAATTAAAACATTACTGGGTGGATTTTAGTTTGGAAAACTTTCATCAGAGAAAGAAAACTCTTTATGTCCACCCAAAGACCTGTTCCTTGAAAAGAGAAAATATTTCTTGCATCTGTTAAAAGAGACCACTGAAGGTCTGGAAAACAGAGAGCAAAATTTGGCGCTGTTTTGATAGGATATTTGGGCTGTGAGGAAAAAAAGCTAATTAATCTGATGTTATTTACAAAATGTTTGTGTATTTCTATGTTAGGGAGCAAGCAGACTGGTTTTTTGTTCATTTTTCAGCCTTTAGTTTTGCAGTGATCTCTGTGCACTTGATTATCTTCAGATGAACAAGAACCCCATGCCTCCAAATGGAACTGATTGTAGAGTCAATTGGCAAGAGGATATTTTGCACAGGTTTTCCTTCACAGTCCTAAGGAGAACCTGAATTTTCTCAAGAGTGTACATTTAAAACCACATTTGTTCCAACATTTTTAAGACTCATGAAAGTGTACTGTATAGAAATAAACAAGCTTTGGTAGTGAATCAGGACTGGGCTATGATCATGTCTCCCTATAACTTATTCATTCGCTCTCACACTTATTCTTGAAAACCTATAATTTATTCATACTGGAAAGCATCAAAATATGAACAGAGGCTCAAGTAAGAGGCTCCTGAAATCTAACCCTGGTTAAGATACATATTTATTCCATACTCTTAGGAGAGTCCCTCATGTTCCACAAGTCAATTTGCACATCTGTACAGCACAAGTGACTTGAGTGACGTACTGGGGAGATTAGTCAGATTTGTAATGCACTTTAAAGATCAAAAAATAAGCTAATGTCAAAGATTTTTTCCCTTGGTCTTATGGATTGTCTTATATTTTATGAATGCTTCTTCTCACTCTGAGAAAGGAGGAATAGCAGCTCCTCTGAATACTTGCTAAGAAGGGCACTAGTTTTTCACACGTAGTTGTGTTATATTTAATATTAGTGATGCTAAGGGTTAAGACTCATATTTACCTGAATGGGTCTGCCTGGGGAAGAATAGGACTAAGAAATGTGGAGGATGCAGCAGTGTAAAGAACCTCAGAAACTGAGAGTTCCTCATTTTGCTATGGGTCTCTTACTATATTTTGATTAGCAGAAGTTGCAAGCAAATAGAACAAATCTTTATTCTCTGAAGTACTAGAACAGCTTTACACTGTGGTCAGAAATGTGGTCTAGTTGGAGTGAATCTTGCAAGAGGGACCCTATGACCTGCACCTCTCTCCTCTGTTCTCAGTTCTCCTCATATTCCGTATATACATTTTTCCTCCAATCCTTTCTACAGCCTGATGATAATTGAAGAACCTACTTATGTTGCACAGGGAGGAAAATCTGGCTCCTGAATATGAATCATGCAGCAGAGAATGCTGTGCAATTACACCAGTTTTAGACTTAAAAGCATGCAAATAATGTTTTTAGATGCAATTTCAGTGAGACTCATCCAGTACTTTTGTTTCAAAATTGTTTTAATTACTGTTTGATTTTAGCACTCTTTTTACACTGCCCCATATAATTAAAACTAGAAACAGTAGAGTTGACTTCAATGCTGCATTATAAATTTAATTTTGACCTTGGAATCCATCTTATCACTAACTATGGCACATTTTGGTTTTCTTTAACACGGGTATAGAACTCCAAGTAGTATACAAGCAAAAAGTTAAGGGATTGTGATCAAATTTTTTGTTTTCTGTTCTGCATTAGTAGAGTATTTATGTTACTAAAATAAAGTTATCTGAAACATACCAAGTATATCAAACACATTCAACAAAAAACTGATATTAAAATTCTCTATATCCTCCAATATGAAAAAAGAAAAAAAGGCTTAAGGGTATGCTTAATTGAATTCTGCAGGATTACTCATATGAAAATGATTATTCATTACTTTAAATGTTTGCAAGGTTGGTGTATTTCTGATTAAATGTCTATGTTGGGTATTGCTTACAGCACCTTCTGTTGAAATGCACCTCTTATTTTATAATTATTTGTCTGAAAGCTTATTCTCATATTTTTATTCCATAATTTTGTGGAAATGACCTAATAAAAGGTCTTGTGTAAAGAACTGTGTAATTTCAGGATAGAAATAAAAAGTTTTTGCATGTTAGTTAATGATGGATAATTTTTTAATTTGTGGTAAATTTGGGATTTTTGTACAGAAAAAATACTGTGAAACACTGAGGGTCCTTAATGTTTTTCTCCAGTGGCTACATAATTCTCAAAAACTTTATGTTGCTGTGCCTTGTGGAAATATGTTTTACAGGTAAGAGATGTAAATCTCCTGCAGCTGAAAGCACTGTTCATAGAAGGTTAAATTTATCCTACCTGCACAGCAGAGCTGGTCTCCATAAATAATTTTATTCTGTTTTTTTATAAACATTTTGGAAAAAGAAAATTCTTGGTTTAACACAATAACATATTGTATTTTCATTGCCCAAAGAATTAGATTGTTTATAGTGGCACCTAAGATTGATAATACGTAGATTTCTATTATGAAACCCATTGTTTTAGTGCTAGACTGCAGAGAAATTCTTCCTTAAATGCATCCTTGTAGAAAATACTGACCTAGAGGACTTCATTATTCAAGCTGGAGAGACAGTCTCTACTTAACAGTAATAAACGGTTTCTGTGTTACATAGAGAATACCTCAGAAAATATGAGAGTTGTCAAATCTCTTGAAAATCCTGTCTTTATAGTACACATGACACTAAAGCTATGGCTGTATTTTCTGTTAATAAAAGCAAAGGCACAGGCAGATGTGAAGGATATCATGGCATACTGACAGGAAGCTAAGAAAAATGATTACTTTGTTGAGGAGCAGAAAAAGACACAGGGCAATGACCTTGGGAAGATTTAATAGATATAGTTTTCTTTTTTTCCCTTTTCTTTCTTTCTTTTTTTTTTAATGGGGAAAATAAGGATTATGCAAAGACATAAAAGGTTAGCATGTAAAGTTTAGGCATATTACTTAAAATTCATCATTAGTTTCCAAAACAAAATCAGGTAATTTTAATGAAAAAATAAATTATCATCTAAAGCACAGAAAAGTTTCAATGTCTCCAAATTTCCAACATTATCTCCAAATTTTGGTTATGCTGGCACCTACTTAAGATTGGTTTTCCTATATTTGAATGATTCTTGTACTAATGTGAATGTTTGGATATGAATGAAGAAGACAAAAAATCCTGCAGTAGCAGTGGCTGTGGTGTTTTCTTCATGTAGAACTGAAAGTAAGTGGTAGGAATTGACCATCCATGATGGAAAATGGAATGATATTTCAGTTGGTCAGAAATCATGAATGGGTTAATCATGAATGATTAAATGATTTAAATGAGATAAAGAGAAAGAGATGATCAAATTTTGTTGAAAACCAATTATAAATTAGATATCTAATTTAAATTCTCCTCGAATATACTTATATCTATTTATGTCTTTGTATGTACATGGGTAGAAATCAATTATGTTCTCGGGACTGTAAAATATATGCATGTACCAAGCATCTCTTATCTGACCATGACCAACATCTTAACTTAGACTGAATCTTTTCTTGCTTCATAGGCTATGCATCCTGGTTTACTCAGAAAAGTTAAAAAAAATTACAAAACTGCATCACAACTAAGTATGCATATAAAAAGAAATGGCCAAAAAATGAGTATTTGGTTTTGTTTTGTATTGTAAAAGTCACACAATTTCAATGTGGGTCCACATATTCAAATGCACCATTTAGCTGTAGAAATAATAGTCTTCATTTTCATCCATGCGATCTAATAATATACTGTGAGTTTCTAAGGCACAGCCATAGACAAGTTTGACTCTGGCTGTCACAGCGCAGTGTAATCTGTGTATTGTGAATGAAGATAGAATCAAACTGCATAGCAAAGCAGCAGGAAATTTTGAATTTTCTCAACATATCAAAGAATATTAAGTATATATACTGTACAATGAACGTTATTTTGAAGAGTTACTTTTGAAAGCAATTTCATGCCAAACAAAATCGCCCCTCTTTTGTCTCTGATGCTCATCTGCTAAAGCACTTCAGCATCTTAAACGTACAAATCTTTTCTTTCTTGCTCCAGAGCACAGCTATAGTTTTGGCAATGCTTTAAGAGTAGGTCAAAGGTCTGCATCAGTGTCTTCACTTTTCTGCAAGTTTCTCTAATTATTTTATTGTGCTGGGTTTAACGTCATATTCCTGCCATTTGGTCCTTTTTTTTGATCAGGGTGGGGGTTGGTATTTGGTTGTGTGAGTGGAAACAGAAAAAACTGCTTTCTTTTCTTAATAAGAGACATATGCTTTGGTGGGATTACAAAACCCTGAAATCATCGATTTCTGCAGCATCTTGCTTAGCATTGAGGGAAGGTCATGGAGGCTGTGTGGTCATGTTGATTTGCAACCTTTTATACGTTCTTCTCAACAACCTCATCTGTTTTCATGGCTTTAAGTACCATTTCTGCACACAAGACCCAGATTTATCTATACCCCAATGACCTTTTCCCCAGTGTTAAAATTCTTATTTTAGTTGTGTAAATTCTTTTGATTATTTAAGGAACCATCATAGACTCTTGTGTGTTATGCAAAAGTGAAAATTTGTTTCCTTCTTGAGCACTGGGAGCTCATTTGAATGGTCTACCTAAACAAATCCAAAATCCAATTCCTATTTAGGCCTATAGTCTGTCTTTATGGGCAACCCAATAATACATGAGAACTCCAAAGTAAAAAATTATGTTCTAATCACATCTATAAAATTCTCCTGAGTTTCAGTTTCACTGCAAGCCTCTGGTTTACAGCCTCAGGAATTGGATGCCTTTAGTTTTTCCTTCAATCTCTTTTCTTTTGTGCATTGGTCTCTAAAGCCTGACTTGTGATACTCCTTGTTTTTCATGGATTAGGTGGCTCTATTTACTTAGTTACCAAAATCAGTCAATTCTGTAGCTGACACAAGGGAAGAATATATGGAATAGTTCTGTGCACATCCTCTAAATATGGCTGGAACTTTGTACTGCACCATGATACACCTATGTCTTACCTGTTTTATTCTAAGACAGAAATTGTAAACATTAAACACTGTTAAACAATACCAGTATTTTAGAAAGAATCATATGGAATGGAAAAAAATTTAAGTTCATGAACTCTGACCATCAACCCAGCACTGCCCTGCCCACCACTAACTTATGTCCTAAGTGCCATGTCTACACATCTTTTAAATACCGCTATGATAGTGAGCCCACCACTTCCCTGGGCATCCAGTTTTAAGCTTGACAATCCCTTCCATGAAGAAACTTTTCCCAACATCTAATATACCTTCTTTGTATATTAGAACACCTTCTTTGTATATTATACCCAACATCTAATACCTTCCTTGGAGTAACTTGAAGCCACATTCTCTTGTTACCTGGGAGAAGAGATTGACCCCCCCACCTGGCTACAATCTCCTTTCAGGTAGTTGTAGAGAGTGAAAAGGTCTAAGCCTTCTGTTCTCCAGGCTAATTATTCTCAGCTCCCTCAGCTGCACCTGGCCATGCTTGTTGTCCAGTCCCTTCCCCAGCTCCATTGCCCTTCTCTGGACCTGCTCCATCACCTCAATGTCTTTGTTGCCATGAGATGTGCAGAACTGAACACAGTGTTCAAGGTGCAGCTGCACAAGTGCTGAGCACAGGGGGATGATCACTATCCTAGTCCTGCTGACCTTTATATTCTACTAATTAGTATTAGTCCATTGGGTCACTTTCAATAAGTCACTTCATGTAGCTGTCCTTCCGCATTATTTTCCTATATATTTTTCTTGTCCCTTCAGTCTGTTAGTCCTTTGAGGCATGAACTGTCTTTTGTATCACTGTATTCATAGAGTATTTAAAAAAATAGGACTTGACTGTATCTTTAGGCCTCACTGTAGAATTATAAGTAATCAATCTTTTTAATTGAGACTTCCAGTCATCTCCTTTCTTTATAGAAAAGAGGAAATGCAGATTTTTTTTTTGTAAGCAATCAGATTTTATTGGTCTTTGTTTATCCATTCTTTCGCAAATAGAACCTCTTTTGAGTGCATATAGGGGTGTAGTTTTCCGAGCAGGAGCTCGGGTGGCTTTTACATTGGTTGGTTTTCATGCAAGAAATTAGGATAAAAGCTTGTATTAGGAGCAGATTGTTTGGATTACTTGGCTTCTGGAATTGCATAAGAAAATCTAGTATTTTTTCTTCACCACCTTGCAACATCACTTAAACTTTTTACAGGAAAATAAAACTACAATCCCAGTATAATCTGCAAGTTTCTATGCAACTTGTTTTGACTACTCCGTTTTGAATTTATGGAAGACCTTTTCAGGGCATCCTTCAGTTTGTGTCAAGGATTTGTCCTTCTTCATGTATTCGTAGTAATAGATACAGGGAAACAGAGGCTTAGGTTCTATGAGTGACCCTCAGAGAAGTTTGCATGAAGTTGATTTATGTTTGAAGTCAAACCAGACTGTAATGGAGCACAGTAGGGAAGAGAGTTGCAACCAAATTATTAGCAAATTATAGGAAGAAGGTGTGTAGGGCCTGGTGTAGTTGCATTCAGAGCCATTCTTTTAAAAATGCCAAAATATGTCTGTGGTCAGCATGGGAAGCATTGAGAGATAAGTGAGAGGCTTCCATTTGCAAGAACAGGACAACCTAGGAAGAGTAGCTAGAGAAATGCCGTATCCTTGGCTGAGTTTGCATGGCCAAGCTTTGGTAGGCAGCAGGGTTACAAGGGTGGGTCCTGTGAGAAGTTGCCAGAGGCTCCCACCATGTCCAGCAGAGACAATCCCCACCTCCAAAGATGGACGTGCTACTGGCCAAGGCTGGGCTCATTAGAAATTGTGGTAATACCTCTGTGATAACAAATCTAAGAAGAAAAAAACATGATTACGCAGATGCAATTGCGTCCATAAAAGAGTGGGGTAAGAATGTGAGAGGAACAACTGCAGACACCAAGGTCAGTGGAGAAGGAGGGGGAGAAGGTGATCAAGGTGACCAGAGTGGGATTCCCCTGCAGCCTGTGGTGCAGCCCATGGTGAAGCAATGCCTCTGCAGCCCATGGAGATCCACAGGGATGCAGAGATCCACCTGCAGCCCATGAAGGAGCCCCACACTGGAGTGGGTAGATGCCTGAGAGGAGGATATGACCCCATGGTCAAGCCCACAGAGAGAGGAGCCCACCCTGGAGCAGCCTGTTCCTTGAAGGATGGCACGCCGTGCAAGGGTGACCCACACTGCAGCAGTCTGGGGATGAACAGTTGCCTGTGGGATGGACTCACATCAAAGAAGTTCATGGAGAACAATCTCCCATGGGAGGAACCCCATGGTGGAGCAGGGAAATGACTCCTCTCCTTGAGCAGTAGAATAAACAACATGTGATGAAAAATTCTTTAAACATACATGTACCAGAAACTCTTTCTCCACTCAGTATCCCATGCTGAAAATGGTACAGTAACTATAGGAAGCAAAAAAAGTCTTTACAGCAGAAATATTGCCATGAGAAATTGTGTTGGGAGCAAGCAGCAGGGTGGACAAAGGTGAAAATAAGGGAAGCAAATTAATCTGCATACCCAGCAGGCAATGATCATTTATATATTCATCTGTTTTCAGCGCTGAATTTAGTGAGAGTGTGTCCATTTCATGGTGCCGTGCAGAGAAAATGAAGTGTGTAAGGTCATTCAATAAAGATTAAATTAAAAACATATTCTTATAGCACCCTCAGGGTCCATTAGCCTTGATGAGTGTACAAATACTTTCTTTGTTATATGTGCTCCATCCTGAAAGGGATTGTGTGCTTCTCTCATTATAAATGTGCACCTGAAAAGATTGAACATTATCCCCTCTTTTTTAACTGACCTGTGGCCACCGCTGGGTTCATTAGTGCAGAACATCTTTTCCACTGGCTGAGTCTGCCCTATTGTTTTCACTGGCCAGGGTCAAGTCAAGGGCATTCAGCCTAGATTGGACTCATTTGTCACAGGATCTAGCAACAAAGCTGATTTCAGCAGAGACGGCGTGAATTTCATGGGGCTGAAATGCAACCTTTGACACAGAGTGCCCAGGGCTGCTCAGGCTTGCACAGATGGCCTGCCACCCTTAGATATATATGAACAAAGGATTGGTGAATTATAACAAAAATAAAGTTTCCACAGTCAGCATATATTTTAAGTGTTTAAATTATTTGCAGGGTTGGTTTTTATTATTTGCAGTCTAAAATCACATCTTGCGCATTTGTGATAATCGCTGTGCTTTTTAGACTATGAAGAGAAAAAAAACAATTCAGTAGGGGGCTTACTGCTTAACCGGTGTAACGGTGTAAAGTGTAGCAATTTAGTGTGGAGTGCAGGTTTTCATGGTCAGCAGGAGCCAGCATGAACAATGGGTCGTGCTGAGGTAGCATGTGGAAAATGACTTTAATACACTATACAGAATGGCTTATTGCTTTGGTCAATAGGCTGCAGTGAAGATGGTGTATTCAGCCACTTGGGAAGGTTAAACCTGTCAGGGTACACTGTGACTGATATGCAGGGGCTGCTTATGAGGTCTCTAATGGAAAAACCTGACAAGCAAAGTTATAAAGGTTACACTTGACACATACTTTAGCATTACGCCTTATATTAATCCATTTTTTTTAAAGGTAGGGTACTTTATATTTGTTAGAAATTGATGCCACAATAATGTTAAAACTCTAGAGGAAACATTTAAACTTTGGAGTAAAATAAAGGACAGGACGTATTGCACCTGCATTACGCCGATTAAATCTCACTAAGGACAATAGTCTAACATATTTAAATCCCACTCTTGAGTCCATTGTTGTTTTCTTAGACATCATTATTTGAGTTAAAATCATTTAAGTATGTTATTTCCTAAAATGGTACACTGGGATGTAGTAGAGTGTAGTGAAGAAATCGGGGTGTTCAGTAACTAAAATCAAGCCCAGTCCTGGTATAGGTATAACTGTACTTTGGCATTCATTTAGGTCCTAGATACTGGTAGGAAGGATTTTATTTTTCATTTGAAGAGCAGGTTTTATACTGAGGGTGCTCCCCAAAAATGCAGAAGAAAAAGAATCTCAGAAAGACTGGTTTTGTTAATGAGATTTGTACCTGATAACCTTATATTGAAAGTAGCTGAAAACTTAATATGATCAATTTTTGATTATTAGAAGATAGGTGCCACTGTTTTGGTTTTTGTTTGTTTTTTGTTTTGTGGTTTTTTGGTTTGTTTTTTTTTTTTGTTAGGTTGGTTGGGGTTTTTGTTTAATTGGGCAGGTGGCATCTAATTTTCTACCAGAAATGTGCATGGAATTCTAAAGAACATAAAATGCTCTGATATTTGTTGTTAGCAGTATTTAAAATCACAAGCATGATGCATTCACTAAAGTGTTATGTTCAGTAATAAATTTTAGTGTACTAAGACTGATTTAAGATACATTTTAGAGATAACTGAAGCAGGAATAAAATGAGCAGGAGAGACACAGAATACCTTTTCTATGGGGTTATTATATCTCAGCTAGGAGACCAAGATGTACAACCACAGAGAACCCAAAATAGTTTGGATTTTTTACCTTGTATTATGTTGGGTTCTTGGTGATTTAATTCACTCTAAGTTGATGTATCATTATAGAGTTTTTTGAAAGGTGCCAGACTTGACAGCAGAGGAGAGTAAAATCTTTTTATATTATATTTTACTTCTTCAACAAAAAGAGCTGTTTAAATATTTGTATAGAATGCAGAATATTTTAGATGATAAAGGTGATTAAGTAGTGAAATGGTAGTCATTGATTTGTCACTGAGTGGGGGAAAAGAGAGCTGAATAATTTATAATGAAAATGTACTGACTTCAAGGGAATTGTACCTTTAGATTTGTACAGGTCTGAATATGGCCCAGAATTGTGCTACACTGCATGGATTTGAGGAATTTGCATGGAAATTTGTAGTCACTGCATTTGCCAAAAATTGCTTTAAATGAAGTTGAAATATATCAGTGGGGGAGCTGCCTACCAACATGATATGGTAGAAAACTTTAATATATAGAATTATTCTAGTAGGGAACCTGCATAGCTAGGAAAATTGCACAGGAACAAATGAATAACAATCTTATATTTTTTTTATGCCTGAATAAACAAATTATGGGGAAAATCTTGGGTGAATTTTTGCAAAGGAAAATTCAAAATCTTAAATACTTTAATCTTCTCTCTCTGCCAGTAAAAAAAAGCATATATGCCAATAAACAGAAGATTAAGAAAAACCTTTTTAAAGAAATTTATTGTTACTAGCACAAGACATTTTTGAAAAGGTTTTGAAAAGTAAAATTATAAATGAGAAATTAGTCAGAAGTAAACAAATTATATGATTAAGCTCTTTGATGTTGTTGAGGAGGAGATTAAACAGTATGGGTACATGGCCTCCAATTAGCTCCACTCTTAGATGATTGTGAGTTAAATATTAGGCTTTAGTTGACACTAACGCACAATGTACTCTGATGCCATCAAGATATGTACGAGCAAAATATATCTCTATTTCTGGGATGACAGGGGATCCCAACAGCTGACTGTACTGGCAGCTGAAGTGAGTCTGACTGGGAATGAATGGCAAAACCACCCTGTTGTGACTGGCCCAGAGGCTGTGTGCATCCTCAGCAGAGATTACCTCAGCAGAGGGTATTTCAAGGATCCAAAAAAGGCATTGTTGGGCTTTTGGGAGAGCTTGCTGTGGAGACACAAGAAATTAGGCAGCTGAACATCTTGCCTGCTCTCTCAGAGGACTCTTCTGCTGTGGGACTGCTGAGGGTCGAAGAACAGGTAGCGATCACTACCACAGCAGTGCACCATCAACACCACCACACCAACTGGAACTCTGTGACCCCCATCCAGGAAATGATTCCTGAACTGGAGAGCCAAGGAGTGGCCAGCAAGACTCAGTCACCCTCTAATATGGCCAGTGTGTAAGTCCAATGGAGAGTGGAGATTGACAGGAGACAATCATCACCTGAAAAATAACCCCAGCACATATTTTTGAGAAAAGGGAGAAGATAATCCAGATCCTCCTGAAAATGTCCTGGTTGCAGAGAGTGGGGTGCAGTTTAGCATGGTGTGGGTGTGTCTAAGTTGTTATTCTATACCACTTAATCACTGATGAAAGCCATGGTTTTGAGATTAAAATGAGAGTACCCCATGGAAGTCAGCACCAATTTGTTTCTCTCTCTCCAGTCGGAAGGTGTTGAAATCAAGCCCTTTGGCTCTGTCCCTGCCTTCACCACCAGTTCCCCCACTGTTTTCTCTGGAACCAGGTTGTGGGATATGATGATGAAGGGGAAAGCCGCAAATTGACAGTGGTGCTGAATTGACCGCACCACCATAGAAGATGCTGCAGGCAGAGGGCTAGAGGGGCTGACCCCAGCCCAGCCAAGCCTGTCAAGCCTAGGAGAGGAGACCTCAGCTGGGCCTAGCAGAGCTGAGCCAAAGAGAGGGCAGTGGAGCAGTTGAAAAAGCGGCAGGAGCATGTGGGAACAGCCTCCAGCATGGTGGCGTTGTACAAATGGCAGCACAGGCACCTGTGCAGAACTGAGCCCAGCAGGGCAGCAGCATAGCCCAACTTCGATAGCTTAGTGGGGCTTGTTTGCCATTGTTTTTCATTGTTTCAGGCTGATGGGTGGGAAACGCTAGCCATGGTAGCTGTCCTGCTATTGCTACTGATGGCCACATGAGCAAAGTGTGGGAACAGCTGCCATATGCCTTTGTCTGGGAAAGCCACACAGACACGACCTATGGGAAGGCCCCCTCATCTGGGCGTTTTTTGTTCCCAGCAGTGAACACTTTTTCAGTGAGTAAAATACTTTCTGTTTTTGTATACCTTTGCTATTAAAATTGCTGTTGTTATTTTGTGTGCCTTATTCTATTGCTTTGTGCTTTCAGTAAATTGTTATCTCAACACATAGTCTCTGCTTTTGTCCCTCCCTTACTGGAAGGGGGAGTGGCTTATTTGAAGTTTAATTTATGGATTGATATTAAAACCAACACACCCAGAATTAAGCTTAATCCTTACCTTGAATAAATTATTTTTTAATATATTGTTTTAGTTGCTTAACCTCTTTGCTCCTAAATTGAATCCTGCTTGGTGACCTTGCTTTAAAACACAGAGTTTATCCCAACAAATATGAAGGTCATCCAGCCCAAAGTGCATTATTTGCGTTTTATCAATTTAATAACAAGGTGAAGTGGAGCACTCCAGAGGATGGCTATAATAGCTTTATTGCTTTTTTTTGTTATTAAGACCTCTTAAGATAATTGTTTTCAAAATTATAATATAAGCTTTTAAGAACTACCAGCCTGAGCACTGATTTATGTTGTCTGTGATTCCATTTCTGCCCTGTTTCACACTGTGTTAATTTTCATTAAGTTCATTATGTTTGAGACCTCTTAAGGGATTTATTTAAAATTCATCTCTTGATTAGACACATACTGTATACTTTTACAGCTGTAACAATATCTATTTTTTTCCAAGAGATAACAAGACCTGAGTTATGGCTGTAGTGCTATTCCTCAGAGTGCCTATACCAAGTCTCTTAGCGATATTAATATGTTGCTGTAATTATTTTTTGATGCATGTAAAACATATAGGATTTGATCAGAAAAGATATGTTTAACATAAGTGGGTTAGTGGAGTAAATCCCAACCACATATTTTACATTGGTTGCTTCTTTTAGGTGCTATAAAAGATAAGATAAACTTCAAAATAGGAATTCAATATAATTTTAAAGGATTTAATGAAGTCAGTTCATCAGAATAATACATGTAGAAGTTTAATTTACAAAATAGCAGTTTGCAGACTGGAATAAAGATTTTCCTAAAGACATTAAATTTTTGCTTGACTAAAATAGTATTTCAAATAAAAAGCAGCTACACAATTGATATTTCATAGTTGATAACACAAGAATTTGTCATCATTATTATTATTACTATTATATTAGCTACTGATCAAGTGTATATTGAATTCACTATCAGTAACTGGATTCTGTGTTTTATATATGTAGATGTAAAGCACATTTGATGAAATGAAAATCTAACATCCAGGACACACTTTCAGTGTTACAGAACATAATAGTTTCTCTCATAGGATTACTGATTAGAAGAATTAATACAATATATTGTGTGTGGATAAAACATAGCTTAATTCTAGGGAAAGGAGAAAGAAAAAGATGGATAGAATGAGCTCTAATTTTTCAATCTCAATGCCTTCTGTTTTATTTTTAGTCTAAAACCATATTCGTGTTGTAGTCTCTGTCTTTTTAGCTTCAGCTCCTCTCATGGTTATTTGCTGTGCTCCTGGACACTTCATTGACTGTGAACAGGACAGGTCTTGTTAAGGCACACAATCTAGATATCCAGAAGACTAGGTCTCTGAGAACAATTGTTCACATTCAGCACCATGTTCTCACCTTCAAAAGAGTGCTTTGTCATTCCTGTGCTGTATTACCTCAAACTTCTTTTCATGAAACAATTCAAATTGTGTCATATTTAAAGAGATTTAACAAATTAAATTTAAAATGACTAAATTAAAGTTCTGATTCTCCTGGTTTGGATATTGATTACTTCCTGCTTCTGTACACATTCACTCCAAGGGTTACTTTGCAAGAATGAAAGTTCTAGAAACTTCTCTGCTGGAACCCAGATACGTTTATTGTGACTCTCAGAGTGAACTACTACCTTCTAAGCCACCTCACTCATTGCTTGGTCGAGGCATATATATTTTTCTTATTTTTATTAAGTAATACGGTGCTTTTAACCAGTATATGTGTGACATTTACACAGAAAAAAACGCAAATCTGTATGGACAATTTTTGGAGAAAATTTCAAGAAATTGACATGTTCATGAATTCTCCTCAGCTATTGAAGTATCTGTTCTGGGAGGTTTTTTATAACTGTTGTTGTCCATTCTTTTTTAAAATTTTAATTCTAATAAAAAGTGTATAATTTATTCAAAAATACAGGAGAGGCTTGAGACATGTATTAAATAACTCATTCAATTAGTTGCCTCCCTTTTGTCTTGCACAGTAAAGTGGCTTTTCCCATATTATGAAAATCCCAAGTCATACATATATTGAAATCAGCTACTGGGACAGTATTTGATTTGGTTTGGTAAGCTGTGTACTATTATGGATGTGTAAATACTAGTAAAGTGCCTTAATGTTTACCTCACTGAAAGGCAGATCCTCTTGTGAAACTTCTGAATTATTGTTCAGGCACAAAGCTTCATAACAAAGAATAATTGAATTTCTGTCCTCTGTACTTCTCCATGTTGCAGAACACCACAAAAATGAATACAGTAGACAGCCTTAAAAAAATGGTTCCAAAGTTAATGCAAAGTATTTTTTGCAACAGCAGTTTCTCTGATCTGTACTGCATACTACTAAAACAAAAACTCCAAAATATAACCTCAATTTTCATTTTCACTAGATACCTACTCTCAGTAGCTGCTCTGTGCTGCTTCTCTGAAAATTTCATATATTTTCTTGGCGTGCGATGAGTGGGGTTTTTTAAAAAGGAAGTTACAATAATTCATATCTAAGTAGATATATAAGAACTACATAGTCATGTTTAACATATTTTGATTGAAAACCTAAGAGAGGTTTTCAATAGTGCAGTTTTTGAGGCTTTTCAGCAATAGTACACCTTCAGCATGTTGTACTGGTAAGATACTGGTGAGAAGATAAAGATCAGCCTCTTCAGGCCCCTCTTCCATAACTGCAAGTAGCACGCATTGCCTACAGAGCACCTGAGGGTGTCTAGGATTTTACTTTCTAAACTAAACGTTTGAAACTTTTACTTGTAAACTAGTTTTCAGTGGGAGCAGGCTCAGTGGTAGTACATACTAATTCATTCACCTGCAGTTTTAGGAAGTACTTAGGGAGGTGCAAAAAGAGAGCTATGTAATGTCTTTGAATAGTGAAACCACCTTTGTTACTGGGATACTCTGAATCCAAAATCTTTAAAACTTTTCTGCAATACAAGAACTTATCAAAGGACAAACTGTAGAGATATTCAATGGACAATTGAAGTCTTTATCTAGTGACTGAATCTCCAGTGGTAGCTCTTTCTATGAGTTTTTAATTGAGGTTGCTGTTGTGATGCTGACATTGTGACATAACTTGTTCTTCCTGATACTAAAAACAAAAACAGACTGTAAAATTAATTTTGTAATGGGAAACATGCCAAACATTTATTTATAAGGAGGCATGATTTTCAAAACGTTTTCTTTGTCTAAAGTACTTATCACTGTGAGCCATCTCATTTTTAACTCTTGTACACCTAGTGAGCTTGTGGAAGCTGGCCTGTTACAATAAATGCTCTTTGGGTCTGCTTTGTCACTACGAATCTCTGCCACTGTCTTCACTGCAGTAGCTGTTTACAGGTTTTAATCAGCAAAGTTGAAAGCAAAATTGACCTTCTGAGCTTTGGACATTTCCCATCCCCTTTCCTAACTGATGTCTAGTGTTGTTCTTATAAAACTACCAGTTTTAGAAGATTAAAAATTATAATCCTTATAAAGAGACATCAGACTTGCATAGTGGCTTCTACAAGCAGAGATTAGGAATGCATGTAACATGGACAATAGGATAAAGAGGAGAGTGATTCTTTTTTTTATTAGGTATATTTCAGTAAGTAGCAAAGACAAAGACTGAAATAGGTTGCAGATGGCAAAACAAAAGTAAATAATTCTAGCATGGTGAAAGCTTTATGTTTTTTTTCAAGTTGTACCTATGTAGCTGGAAACCTGATAAAACCAGGAATTTGGGCAATCTTAAATGAAACTAAATTTGAATGCTTCTTTTCATCCATTTTACCTGCTGGTGGGGTGGTTTTTTCCCTCATCTGACCTTTCCTCCGTGTCTTCCTATCTAGAAATATTAGGAAAAGGTGTACTTTTACTTTATTTGTTGTAGTCTAACATGCTTAATTAAATTATAACACCAGTTTTCTTATTCCAGTGGGAGAAATACTGCTCTCTCTGGTTAAATCAGTGCTTTGTGCTACAGCAGTGCTGCACAGTCACCAATAAAGTAGTGAGAGTTGTAAACTTATTGTTTCTTCTCAAATGGGTATAAAAGTCAGGCTACCCATGCTACTAAACAGTCTCCATGGAGATAAGGTATTCATCTGTGTTCTGTTGCTTTCTGTCTATGATTAGTAGGGTGACTTTTAGGGAGAAAAAAATCTCCCTCTACTACATTAATCAGATAGGTATTGCACAAAACACACATTCAAAGATTTCTTTGAAATATAGTGTCATTATGAGCTAGAACTGGGTTAGAAGAACAACCAATTACTTCCTCTTCTATCATCTCCAAAATTTTTTCATATTGCAAAGTGTGTAGTCTGAAGTCTTGAATTTACATGAGAGACCTTTAGAATTGGTGAACACAAAGGGATCTTTAAACCAGATGGTTATTTTTTTCATATTGTTAGCTTGATGTATTAGAAGATTTATGTCTCAGTTCACGTTCATTGTCAGTGCTGAGGCTGCACTTCGTATTTCACTCTGTATTTCACACTTTATGGAGAAAGTAGAATGTTAAAGTTGGTAGCAAAATCCATTGTTTGCCTTGTCTGAGGAATGTGGGTAAGCACGTTTGTCCAATTACTTGATTTTAAGTTTTGAACAGTGTGAGGTCTTTATCAGTTAGGTGAGCTCATTCATTCCCTCTTTTGCATTAGCACATTTTGTTTTCTGTCTTCTTAATTCTGGTGGCTTATTTTCTCTTCAAATAAATGTGTCAAACCACATGCCTACTCGTCTTTCTTTTGTGGGTAATTAATTTATTCATTCTCCTGTGTTCTCTATATAAATGATTTCTTATATACAGGAGATTTCCTCTTTCTACCTTGTGTTTGGAGAGCAGTGGTTCCAAGGATGCTGTATGAAGTGTGGCAAGCCTTATTAGAACAGGGAAACTAAGATCGGAGAAGATTAAAGAACACGTGGACAAGGGCATGGGGATTAGATCACACTGACAACGTCATTCTGTAGATCATGAGCATACTTTGTAGGTCCTTTCTAATTTAGTCAGTTTGGAGATTTTAAACTTTCAAGTTGAAAGTCCCTTCAAGCAAGTTATGTCTGTAAAGTGGTTGATCATCCTGAGGTATGGTGTTCTTTCACTGTCTATTAATGTTATGTTGCATTTTGTGTCTGTCATTAATTATTTACTGACTCAAAAGGGTGTTGAGTTTCAGCACCCAGAATTCAGCAGATGCTTGTGGATGTAAGACCTGGTATTAACTCCCTAAGCAGGGAGTCAGTCTTGAGTCTTCAAGGAAGTTAACTCACTTAACGGTGTGCAGAGCAGGTACACGTCAGCATGTTAGTCCTTCACTTTCAAAAGACTGATTTTGTCTTGATGTGCAATACAGAAGAACTGATATAGCTTTCTCTTGCTCTCCCATATCCTTTTTACAAAAAAGATATGAAAAATTCTGAAATTATTAAACAATTGATTTTTCTCTACCAGACAGATATCATAAAGTGAATGAGTCTTATTCTATGTGTGACATAGAAAACTTCCAAATGAAATTTTACTGGAAACAAGATGTTTATTTTAATGGTCTTATCAATCAAATACATTGCTTAAAATAAATATTTCATTAAAATCTTTAAACCAATTACATTCACATACTTTAAATGTTAATTTAAACTTGATTTTGTATCTTCATCTATTGTTACTTGCTATGACTTATTTACGAAGAAGATGTATTGACTTGAAATGCACTTGAAAGCTCTGTTTTCCCTGAAGAGAGACTAGAGTAGAAGATATTTCTCTGGGGTCAGAACATTAGAAAATTATTGGTAATGATATTACTTAGAAAAAGTTATCATATAGAATTAGGAAACCTTTATTATTAAGTTAATTTCCTCGTATATTAATTTCCTCTAAAGATGTCTTTCCACAGCCAAATACACTCAGATAAGAGCACTTCACTTTAAGCTCTGTAAGTTTCACTGTTCCGAAAGAATGCGATGAAGATAAAGACCTTGGTTCCCTTGTTCTTATTTATTATCTATACAGATTTTTTCAACTATTTTGTCTAATTCTACTAATTTTGGTCTACCTTTGCATGCAATCATATATATATGTATGTGCTTTAAATTTACCCTAAAGGACTAGTAGTTCTGACATTGTAGTAATTAATTTCTTCCTTTTTGTCATTACAAATTAACCTTAAATAAGATTGACCATCTACAAAGAAAGCACGTGTCTGGATTAATATAGAAGCAAGGCATGCTCTAGACACTTTCTTCACAAGATTCATGCTACACATCCTCATATACTTGCATGAATAGAAAAGTGAAAATCCCATCTGATATCAATAAGAAATCAGAGACTTAATTTCTGGGTTCTGCCTGAGGGGATGAAAATCCCTCGGTGGTTTGTGCAGAATTCAGCTGGTGCCATGCTCTTCCCCAAAGCTCTGTCATCACCCACAAGAGCGAATTAATAATGTTATCCAGGTAGAATAGTAGACAAACTATGTGTTAGCAGTTAGAGCAAATTAAATTTTTAAGATTTTTGTGTTGCCATCCTTCAAACTCTATGGGTTTTAGAAGGTTTGCTTGCAAGTTCTAGAATAGACCCTTGTATTACTGCACTTTAGATGTTCTCCAAAACTGTACTTCCATTTAAGAAACCTAGCACACATGCTGCAAGAGCACTCACAATAACCTGAAGTTAATTTTCTATGATTGGAGTTACTGATGCTGAGATTTTCTTTCAAATTGCATTTTTGAACTGAAGCAAAATGGCAGTGTCCCAAACTGGCTTGGACCAGACACTGGCCATTCCTTCCCTGTAAAATCTTCAGTTGTAGAAGAGAAGAAATAAATAGGTAATATTACAACTGGAGCACATGAACAGTAGCACCTCACCATATTTCTACATGAAAGCTTCTTTAATTATCACTTAAGAAAGTCATTACCCTTTTATGGGTGCTTACATGCCATTTTACAAATATGTCACCACAGCTACATTATAAACACAGCATAATTCCTGCCAGTGGCATTTTATGAAACAAGGAAAGTAGTTTGAAAATAACTTTGAAGAATGCCTTTGGAATTTTTTAGTCCAGAGGAAAGGAATTCAGAATGTTTCCCCACATTAAAATTAGATTTTTTAAAAAAAAATTGGGTTTTTTAAAAAATATTATGTAACATTTTGTAAATTATTAAAATTATGTAAATTATTAAAATACAGTATTACAAATAACTTTATTCAATTATACAGACAGGGAAGTTGCAGATCCTCTTTATTACATCAGTAAGTAATATGGACTAAAGTAAATTTACTTTTTATATTAGTTGTGTTTTTGTTTCCTACTTAGTGTGTGCTTGTTGAAGGTATTTTCAGTTTACAAATCAAGATAAATGCCATTATTCTAGTACTTGTTTTTACCAATAGAATCAGGTAATAAGATTCATCTGTGAACAGAAGAAATATTTATCAAATAAAGAAAGATCACAATTATTTTTCTTTCATCAAAAGACACTTTGAGTACTGTATTCAGAGGATCCTTTTTAAAGAATCACTCACTTAAAATTTTAGAAAAAATTGTATTTCATTTTCTTTACCTGACTTGTCAGTAAATTCCACAAGATTAAAATGCTAAAGTTGCTATGCTACTATGATAGACACAACTTTGTTTGTTTGGCAGTTTTATGGGATATATTTTGATTATTGTTTTGTTTTGTCTGAGTGTTTGTTTGGGTTTTCTTGGTAAAGGAAAAATCTCCAGTCTCAAAAATTTTAGATTTTTAGTAAAATTGTTTTCTGTTTTGTAATGTTAAAGCCAGAAGGAAAATTACACTGGATTTAATAAGAACTTGGATTTCCTATGAAATTTGAAAGGTGGTAAATAGCCTATGTTTTTCTATACATAGCACCTTCACTTTAAAAATATAATGTGGTTTTAGAAAGAGTAGTGTATGCTGCCATTTATAAAATACACAAATACTCCTACTCATGTGTGAAACAATACAACTAAGACAAAGCTGTTCTGAGCTCCTCAAATTCATTATGATTTCATTACTGATCACTAGTTTTCCACTCAGTGCACTAAAGATCTGTATCAGTAACATTGCAAAAGAAAGAAAAAATTAAAGTCTGATTAATTCCTCATTTTTAAAATATAGCATATTTTTCAAGTGAACATATTGTATTCTGTGCAGTTGATTTTGCAGTTTGTAGTGCTGAGTGTAGTATTGAGAAATCCCAAAAATAATCAAGTATCTTTCTCTATGAAAGTACAAATAAAAATCCACCAGGTAAACCTGGAAATGGGGTTACTGAAGAGTTCAAAATGTTATGCAAATTTAACTATCACAATCAAGTAGTAAAATAAATCATACTTAATCAAATCTTTGAAACTCTAAAAAACTTCACAGATCTAGACAATATCTCAAACCAAAATCATAATTATGTCAGATACCTCCTCGCACATGCATTTATAACAGTTATTTCTCAGGTAACATACTGTGACTCTTCATAAAAATGTTTTCGTCTTTGTAATAAACATTCAATTTAGGAATGAAAAATACTATTTAATTATGTAAGGTTGTGCTTTCAGTGAATAGCAAATATTTGTGCATCATGGTTTAGCAAGCTTGACTACTAAAGCCAGTCTAGAAATTGACTGCAAATCCTTTCAAGGGTCTCTTACAGGCCAATGTCCCCTTGTCACCTTAAAATTGCAATTGCATTAAATAGTCTTCTTCTCACTAGATAATATGATGCACTCAAAAGCAATACAATTTTCTCTGTTTCTTTATGTTTTCCCTCTTCTTATCAAGTCCAGATTAACCAGCATATAACGGAGATATTTTTGTTGACCATAGGAAGGGTGTAAGGCAACAATGACTAATTACAAATCACCAGTTACTAGATTTCAAGGAAATTCTGAGCCTCTCTTAACCTCTTGGAAAATTTTCCCATTTGGCCCTTTCTCAATGCTTAGGCCCAATGCTTTCTCAATGTGGCCCTAAGCAAAATGTGCTTAATGGTCCCATGTGGCCCCAAATGGTCACCAGTCTGATGTCACCCCGTTCACTATCACCGTTTATCCCTGAGTGAGCCAGTTGCTCACTCATCCCATGAGGTGTTTATCCAGTTCTGAGCTGAACATTTTGTCCAGACTGATAATGTGAGATGCAGCGTGGAAAGCTTTACTGAAACCCAAACGCCAACTGGCTTCCCTTGATCAGCTAGGTGGGTTACCTCATCATAAAAAAAAATCAGTTTTGATAAGCAGGACAGTAATGACAATATAGAAATTTTTCAAAGGGAAAGCACATATGTTAATGCCATTCTAGATCTCCTTAGGATTGTGTAGCTAATTGCAGAGATTTTTTAGAACACTATTTGCTCTTTAAATAAATATCAAATAGCAATTGCCATAGCAACTCTGAAATATAGGATGTCCTGGTATGAAAGGCATGTTAACTTCTAGGACACAAGACACCAGTGGGAAAAACAAAGATGTCAGGGAAAATCTGTAATTTTTTCCCTGGTATTTTCAGGGCATGGAATAGATACAGCTGTTCAGTGCTGAGTTTGTGGCCATAAAAATACTGCATCTTCATTTTATATTTTTCTCCTTGGAATGATGATCAGAATCACTTTTTTATTTTTATTTGGAGATTTTTTTGTGTTCACAAATGAATGAAAACAGAAACTAAAGTTATGTCTGAAAAAAGCAAAATATTGACCTGAGGAACTGCTGTTGGTCTCTCTCCTCAGGCTTTGGAAAGACAATGGAGCACGGCTGTTTACAATCCATTCAAATCATGTCTCTCTTTTCTTCCAAGCACAAATTATGCTCAATCAGCACAATCATCATCTACTATTGGCTAAGGTGAAGAAAATAGATGAGAAGAAAATTTTTACTCCCTGAAAGGATAGTACAACACTCAGGTTGCCCAAGAGGATTTTGCATCTCTGCCCTTGGAGGAATTCATGATGCAGATGAATGAAGCCATGCTGACCTGACCTGTAGTTGTGCTAGATTTAGTGGCACATTGGAGCATCTTCATGTAACTTTCAACCAGTATTTCTTTCGTATTGTAAATCTGCAATATTATTCTAACAGTTGCTTTCTTTAGTTAATAGAAATGTGTTAAATCCTTATTACAAAGAAAGGCAAGGTCTCTCATATTAAAATCTGGTATGGTCTAGTGAGGGCATTTGTGGAAGCATTCTGCTTCCCCCTGGGCTATACCTCTCTGGTCAATGGAACCATTTCAGCATCTCATTTTTTCAGTCTGGCTACCTTTTTAATATTTTCATTGTCCTTTTAAATTATTCATCTACTTTAGCATCTCCTCGAGAAAGTTACTCCTTCCTACGACATCTCTTTTGTTTTTTATAGCATCCAAATATCCTTGTATCAAATTCCATATAAAATAAACTTTTTCAGGCAAATTTGTACCCTGCCAAGAACTGAAAAATGATCAGTTACTCATTATAGCACCAAGAAAAACTTTTTTTAGAAAATATTAACATTTTTCTACTTATGGTCAGATTTTCCATTCCAAGTGGATATTCCCCTTCAGGTATTCTCCTCTTTCATTTATTATAAATCATGAGGTAAGTGTCTGTCATTTCCACATTGACTAAACAGCTATGGGTGTATCACCAAGTTTATGGACATTTATGGAGAGGTGCTGTTGATTAGCTTTGTAGTTACATTTTGTGCTTAACACTTTTTTAAATTATTTCTAAAAGTATTTTGAAACCTTCATATTAATGAACAACTAAGCAAGTTTAAGGAAAACATACAAATAGATATAAAGAACACATCACAGCTTACGGTAGCTATATGTTTTAGTTATATAACTTTCTTTGGTGGGTTTCTGCCTAGAGTACTGCAGGAAATGCATTGCTTTCATATTTCCACCTGAGGATTAGCCATTTTGAGAAGATTTATCTTTTTTACCCAAAAGATCTGTTTCTTCAGAGAGATGGCGTTTGACCTATTTGGTAATTTGAAAGTTTCCGTATTCAAAATTAATTGTGTGCACAAAACATCTTTCAGAGCTGTCTTTTTTGGTGTTTCTGAGACAATAGAAAATATCAAGTTGTCACCTCTTTAATAAAACATGTGCCCCCTTTATAAGTATATCTGAGAAAAAATTGAATATCTATCTACTGTTTCTCCTCCTCTTACAAGTATTTTACACTAACTTTGGTATTATAAGAAATAATATGAATACAGATTAAAAGAAAATGAAAACAGAAGAGAATTTCTAATTGGATTTTCATTAGGGAAAGAGAAACAAAACCATGTTAAAAGATGGGATAAAATTTACTTCAGCCAATATTTGTATCTGTTGCCGCTCCAAGATCAAAAATGCTAGTGAAGTGGGAGCAGTGATGGGTTAGTGACTTAAAAGACCCATGCACAACAATGTTTGTTGAACTTTCTCTCGATCGAGTTGCATTTAAAGTACTGTTTATGAGAAGTTCTTGTGATGATGCAAGTGAAATTTCCAGGAATGAGTATCAATATATGAGAGATGCTAAACTGATTTCATAACTCTAAGGCAATGTGGTATTAGACAAAGATATTGTTAAGTCCTTCAAAGTTTGTCTTGTTTGAGATCATAGTTGAAACAATTTGAGTTTTCTGTTCATTTCAAAGCAGTCCACATTCTTTGTTACTTTATTACTTAATATTTTTTATGATTTTGTGTTTCTTACTTGTTTATACTGCTCTCAGCATTGCAATGCTAAAATGTTGCACTATCAAAAATATTTTTAGCAGTTTATTTTGTCACCTTATTTTAGATTATAGTTTGGATCACTCTCACTGTAGTTTCCATTCTTTTTTCCATTTCATTACACTTTTTGTTTTATGTTTCTGGGCAAATTTCTCATTTTGAATTTTAGGAGACTGAATATTGCCTAAGTAATAAAGTAAAACATTTTAGGTACTCTTTTTCACTATTTATTAATTTTGATAATAGATGTTGAGGAATATAAAGATGTAAATTTGAGCTTTAGTCAACCTGATGTAAACTTTCAGACTATAAAAAATAAGAAATATTCATATATTAAAATACATTTCAATGGGTTTACAATTAAAGAAATTACTAGGCATTTGTCAGCCATCCAGTGTCGACTATTTAAATATCCTATGTAGTTCCATCAGAAATTACATTTTTGCAAATATGAAGAGTTTTCCTTTTCAGATTTCCTTTACAAAATCTAAAATTTCCTTTTTAAAAATTTCCTTTTTAATATTCCAAAATACATATCTAAATTAGAAATTTGATGGAAATCAATTAACTTCTCTTTAGCCTTCATTTTTCTGGGGTTTTGTTTGTTTGTTTCTTTGTTTGATGATTTTGTTCCTTTTAAAATTATATTTTTTCATTGTGAAGTTTTGGACTTTTTGTTCTATGCATTTTACAGCAGAGATTCTGGATAGCCTATTATTGAGTCTTTTAAATTTTGACTTTAAGCCACTGGAGCAAGAGGATCTCTGCTAGCAAGAACCTGCTTCTCTTCTCTTTTAAATATAAAACTCTCTGTGCCAAATCTCTCAATTTTCTCGTGCGTAATTATTGTAACTTTTTGTTGAGATTGCTGTTCTCTGTTCAACGAGCCTTCTTGCTTAAGTAACCTGCCTATTCAAGAGCCAATTACTCCTTTGCTGGTTTTTCAGCTCTTTTCTGTGTATGTTATTCTATGAATTCTACTCTTATCCTTCTCAACTTCTACAATCCTGATACTCCAAAATTTTGGGAAGACCCATGCTTCTACCTAACTGTTGGTAGAAACTGCTGTGGTCATTCTTATTAAATGAGTTTAGGTTCTTAAATTTACAGGCTTGGAGAATCTCATTCCTCTCCTCTGCACTAGGAAATTTGATATGTAGAGTTTTCTGTAGCAACTTGGATTCCAGGTAAACCCAGTCATATGTGAGATGCTAAAGAACAGCCTGCACAAACTGTAAAACCTGCATTTTCCTCCTTCCTGGTATTCAATTTCCTGTAGAAAATCACATACTCTTGGTTTTAGTCTTAATGCAGTGTTCAAAATATCATGATTAATTCCACTGGATGTAAAAGTTACCATCAACATTCCGTAGTTTTTAAAGTTAACATATATTTAATTTATATATTTATATTATTCAGAAAAACTTTGCAACAACCTAAGTTTATTTGAGAGATTCATGAGTTTCCACATTACTTTTGAAAAGCCTCAGTTTGGTGGAGGGACTGGTCAACAAAACTTAGAAACTTCTGTTTCTGTTCTTAAAAACATAAAATTTAAAAATCAGAATTAATTTAATTATATTTCTACACTTGAGTTTTATGATTGCCAAAGATACTCTTAGTACTATAACAAAAATGCTGTTAGTAATACAGAAAAAAACAGTATTAGTCAACAATATATAGGTTACTATTTAAAAATTCAAACCAAAATTCTAACTATATAAGTGTGAAGTAGTGCTTTGAGAGTTGTCTATAAAATGTTGAGATCTGACTGGTGTAATGCTGGGACACAAATTTTGTAGGAAAAGTTGGGTTTGTGTTCAGAGGGATTTTTACATATAGTGTTTTCAAGTTATACTGAATTACAACTGAAAGATGAACAAGAAATTGCACAGAAACAAAAGCAAATTTGTTTTTACAGTTTAAATCTCATTTTTTTAAAATATCTTTTACTACAAGGCATAGTAGAATAATCTTTTAGGAAGGTTAAAAATTACATACATATATATAAAAATAATATATTGTTTCCCATATGTTCTGAGTGCATTCATATTTTAATATTTAGTATTTCACAGATTCCATGGGTATTATTTATGTGTACTTCTCACAAGATTTGTATCTAACACTGCTTTGGCAAGTAGCATCTGGCCAGTAGGATTATTTAATATGTTTAAAAGTAGGTAAAAAAGCGCTTGTAGTACCATTAACTATTAATTTGTTCTTGGCTGAACTGATGATACTTTGCCACACAGAATACCTCATGTGTACCTGACAGCTAAGTATGATATACTACAATTCAAATATATCATATGCTTTATTTCTGGGAATAGAAAAAAGAAACGCTGAAACAGAGAACTAAAAATTACAATGGGTGATATACCCGAAACTATCTTAAGAGGTTTCACTGTCTTAAAATGTTTGCATTAACTCTTGTCTTTGTGTTTTCCACTTTACATTAGAGCCATGGGAAAAATTCCTTTATAGCAGGTAGTTTTAAAAACAAATGCTTCTTAAAGAGCCTCTGTTCGGCAAGCCTGTCTACTCAGCCAGCTTCCTTTTAAATATAGCATGCTGAATGGGCAATTTCTAAACTTTTCTTGTCCTTCTTTTTGGGATGGTCACTGATTGATCAAAATGGACCTCGATTAACCAAATCAGCAGAAACAACAGTAACCAATGAAAGTCAACCCACATTTCAGTTGTACTGAGCTTCCAGGTGGAATTCATTACAGCAAATCACCCAGCATGATCCCCTTGACAGTACGTTAAGAAAAAAGCTTAAATTAAGGAGTTTTGTACTGATAGGCTCATTTCCTGCTCTAAATGTGAAGGCCTCCTGCTTTTGCCCACACTCAAACTACAGAACATTTGCTATCTCAGAGGTCCCTGCGGCTATTTGCTACTCTGTTTGTATGACATGTGAAATATTCATGAATTTGCAAGCTGAAGCATCACATGTTTTAAACGAGGATTTAATGGTTGTGAGATCCTGGCTTGTGAACTGATAATTAAGAATTTGCAACTATATCTTGTTTATTTATAAAGAAGCAGACCTGTTGGCACCTTGCTTGTAGTGATGACTCCTTGACCACCTCATTCCTTGTCCAGCATGTTTCATTCAAGCCGCCAGAACCTCCTAGTTTTGCAGTAATACTTGTGTCCTGATAAAGAACAATGCTGGCATTCCCATGAAACTCCTTTTAGGCAGACCACACCCTATGCAATACAGCTAGCAAATGTATATTCTGCTGGCTGGAGTGTCCTCCCATGACCTTTAACAGTCTCTGCAATGCAAACCATCCTATGATTCTGTGATAAGCTGTCTTTATGCTTATAGTATATATATGAAGAAAGTTACAGTAGGACCACAGAAACCTCATCAACTTGCTGTTTTAAGTGCTTGTCTATATTTAAAAGCTATGTTCAAATATGATCAGACAGTGAGGTGGCAGCAGCAACAACTAGGGTAACTCTGGGCATGATTGTTAGATTAAGCAGTACAGGGAAGTTTCCAAGTTGAAGGACACCCAAGCAGCAGCCCAGAGCCCTATCAGGACCTGATAGATCTTGTGAGACAGGCATAGAGGTGGCACTTCTAGAAGCATTCAAGAGAGAATTAAATGGCTTTAAGATATTGCCAAAGCACAGCAAACAGGGCAAGCAAACAGGATGTGGCAAATCAGAAGGATGTAGGACAACAGTTCAAGCAGGCAAGGCTTGGCAGGAATGGTGCTGCAATGTGCAGGAAGGTCCACACCTCTGGTAAGTGCTGAGTGCTCTCGGTGTCTGCCATAATGGTGGGCACACAAACCAGTGTGTCTGCTGAGAGAGTCCCTGAGTAGTCTGATGCTTCCACGCACCAGGTTGCTTGATCGCCTCTCTGAAACGTCTGTATATAAATGCACACAGCACGGGCAATAAAAAAGGCCTACAAATCTGTGTGTGATCACAGGGCCATGATCTCATTCTGATTACTGAGAAATGATGGGATACCTCACATGATTGGAATATTTTCCGGATGGCTATGTACTATTTAGAAAGAACAGATAAGAGACAAAAAGTGGTGGAGTTGCTCTTTATATAAGAGAGCAACTAGAACATACTGAGCTCTACCCAGGGAGAGATGACTGATCTGAGAGTTTATGGGTAGGAATTAGGGGGCAGGCTAGTATGAGTGACACTGTTGGAGGTGCCCTGGCAATGGGATCATGAGAAGGGATCAGAAGGAGGAATTTGATGGGCTTTCTATTAACACAGAGGGAGGGTGGTTTTAAACAGGGTATATATCTCTGACTGGGGATGAGCCAGCTTCCCACCCATCTTCCCCTATCAAATTCTTCCCAGCACCGAACGGAAAGGATAAAAAAAAAATACAAAATGGTGACCCAAGCGAAGCCCCCCCTCACTAACTCTGAGGCTGCGAGTGTCAAATAAAACTTTTGGCATTGTTCCCTGGCTTCAGCCAATTTCTCCCATCCGAGACAAGTGGAGATTTCTTGGCTGCCTTTTCAAACAGCTCTAATAAAACTCAGATCTGTTTTCGAGGGAAGTAGCTGCTCTGAACGTGACATCTGTAGCGCATAGCCTTCCGAGACACTTTCAGGAGTTTTAAAAGTCCCTGTTCGGGCACCACTTAACACAGAGGGGAGTGGTGGAGTGGAATAGGCCTCAGTGTTTACCGAAAGCATCTCTAAGGCTCTGAGAGATGACTCCAGCCCATACAGCTTAGTACTGTGCAGGCAGACCCTACTCTCACCCATGCCGGTGGGAGGCACAACACACACTCACCCAGGAGCTTTAGATAGCGCATGCGTTTTACCAGAGACAAAAAATCCAGAGAGCTCAGTTGCTTGGAGTTCCAAAGAATGGTTTATTCCTGAAGGTGTCCAGCAGCGAAAGAGGCCGAATGACCCTGTGTCACCATTGATACAGAGATACAGGGCCAGTAGTCTGAGGGCACAGGGGTGGGGAGAAGGCAGGGGGCTACAGTGACCACCCCTGGGGAGAAGGGACGGGTGGATTGACAGACCAGGGCAAGGCCAACCAACATAGGAGGATTTACATAGTCTAGGGAGAGATCATCCAACACTCAGGGGGGAAATTCAAACCTTGGAGCTGTCCCACCACCATGTTTCTGCTGCCCTGGGACCCCTCAGCTCCCCAGCAGCTCTCGAGGTGGTCTCATCCACTGCAACATTCTATGAGCAGCTGGCAATAACCTCATGGTCACAGACCCTGTTTCTCCTGGGGAGCTTCAACCACCCTGATATTTGTTGGAGGGACAACATGAACACAGTCCAGGAAGTTCCAGAACATCATTGAAGATAACTTTTTGGTACAAGAGATGGAAGAGCCAAAGAGGAAAGGAGTGTTGCTGGTAACAAACCAGGAGAGGCTGGTTGAAGATGTGAAGGTTGGGAGCAGTCTTGGCTATAAGTGACCACGAGATTGTGGAATTCAGGTTCCCCCATGGAGGAAACAAATCAGTAAACAGGACTAGGACTCCAAACTTCCAGAGAACTAACTTCAGCCTCTTCAAAGGCCTACTTAAAGGAATCCCATGGGATAGGGCTCTGGATGAGAAGGGGGTACAAGAGAGCTAATCAATACTCAAATGTCACTGTTCCCTAACTCAAGACCAGTGTATCCCCATGATGAGAAAATCAGGTAAATGTGGCAGGATACTTGCATGGATCATCGGGGAGCTCCTTGTAAATCTTAAACCAAAGAAAAAACTTCTGCATATGGAAAAATGACAGGCCAAGTGAGAAGGGTATGCAGGGGTATGACGAGGAAGGCTATGGTCCACTTGGAATTGAGCCTGGCAAAGGACATCAAGAATGGCAAGAATGGCTTCTACAAGTATATCAGCAGCAAAAGGAAGATGCAGAAAACACAGAGGCTTTGCTGAATTAGATGGGTGTCCCGGTAATGGGAGAAACAGAGTAGGAAAATTAACCAAAGTCTTCTTTTCCTCAGATTTCACTGCTAAGGATGGCTCTCAAGAGTCCTAGACCTTGCAGGTAGGAGAGGACCAGAGAAAGGAAGGATGCCTTCTCCTTGTTGTTGAAGGTTGGGTAAGAGATAGACTAGAGAGACTTAACACCCATAAATCCATGGGGCCTTGATGGAATGTACCCACAGGTGCTGATGAGCTGGCAGATGTTGTTGCTAAGCCACTCTCCATCATCTTTGAAAATCATGGAGAATGGGAGGGATTCTTGATAACTGGAGGAAGGTCAGTGTTACTCCCATCTTCAAAAAGGACAAGGAGGACCTAGGAAAAGAATGGCCAATTATCTCCATCCCTGGAAAAGGGATGGAACAGATAATTCTGGATGTCATCACCATGCATGTAGAAGAAAAGAAGGTAGTCCTCATGGATTCACCAAAGCAAATTATGTCTGACCAATCAGATAGCCTTCTTTGATGTTACAGTCAATGAGGGGAGAGCAATTTCAGCAAGGCTTTTGACATACTCTCTCTTCCCATCTTTATGGGTAAGCTTAGGAATTGTGGGTTGTATGAACAGACAAGAGCCATCTGAATGGCAGAACTTGGAGGACCATGATCAGCAAAGTAGGATTAGGCTGGAGGCCTGTACTATTCTGCAGGGACCAATACTGGGTTCACTCTTACTCAACTTGTCTACAATCTGCACAAAGGGATAGAATGTGACCTCAGCAAGTTTGCTGGTGATAAGAAACTGGGGGGACTTGCTGATAACACCTGAAGCCTATGCTGACATTCAGCAGCATCTTGGTAAGCTGCAGAGTTGCATGAAGAGAAATCTAATGAGGTTTAGCAAGGGAAGGTGTAAGGCGCTGCACCTGGGGAGGAATAACTCCAAGTACCAGTACAGGCTGTTGGCTGACCTATAAGACAGCAGTTCTGCTGAAAAGGATGCATCAGTTTAGGGGGATTACAGGCTGATTATGAGCCAGTAGTGCCCTTGTAGCCTGGACAGGCTACAGCATCCTGGAGTGCATCAAGAAGAGCGTGGCCAGCAGAGCGAGGAAGGTGATCCTGCCCTCTATTTAGCCCTAGTGAGGCCACATCTGGGATAATGCATCCAGTTGTGGGCTCCTCAGTACTACTGGAGAGGGTCAGTGGGAACCACAAAGATTATTAAGGGATTGGAGCATCACTCTAATAATGAGAGACTGCAGAAACTGGGCCCGTTTAGCCTAGGGAACGCTGAAAGGGGATTTCATTAATGCATATAAATATCTCCAAGGTGAGTGTCAAGAACATGGTGCCAGGCTCTTTTCAGTGGTGCCAAGTGACAGGACATGGAGCGATGGCCATAAACCAAAACAGAAGGAACTGCACCTCAACATGAGGAACAACTTCATTACATTGAGGTTGGCAGAGCACTGGAACAGGCTGCCCTGGGAGGTTATGGAGTCTTGTTCTCTTAAGACATTCAAAACCCACCTGGATGTGTTCCTGTGTCACCTCTTCTATGTCACCCTCCCTTGGCATGGGGGTTGAAGTAGATGATTTCCAGAGGTCCTTTGCAACCACAACTATGTGATTCTGTGAAATAATGTAATGCTGAAGTCCTGAAAGTAAATCTTAGCTGTACTAAGAACAGAAAATCTCAGTATGGACTCCTGCCTGTAGAATACATGAACAAGACAACACATTAATTTCCAGGGTACAGGTTCATTTAAAATGCATCTTACAATGTAATTATTGCTTTAAAAAATACAAGCATAGGTGTTGTTTTATACCAAGTATAGGTGTTGTCCCGCAAATTCTATCTCTTCTATGGCTTAATAGCTTTGTGGAAAGCTGAGTGGAAATGCCGTGCAATACCATTGTTTTATGAGGGCTTTTTCTTAACTGTTTGTATACTTGACATATTAATCAAGACAACAGTAACATCTATATCCGTAAGTACCATTTTAATGAACCACAACAATGATGTGTAATGTATTGACTCTGCTGAGGTTTTTCCCTTTTTTCTGTTCTTTTTCTTTATAACAAGTTTTCTGCCAGGACAATCTTCACAGAACCTTTGCACAGTTTCAGTAATCTGCCTTTGGTTATTTCTAGATAGAAACACTTATTTTGGCCCAAGTTCATTAACTACACAGGTGTCTGCAGCAGCTGCTTAAGGATCCGCAGTTGGACCCCTTCCAGTCATACCATTAGAACACTTTTTTAACTAGAAATTCTGGTTGATCACATAGTGTTTGTGTCATAAACTTGGGCTAGTCCTGAAAATATCACAGGGTATAGAAAGGGAAAATTTTCCCTCCATTCGGTTATGACCAGATTTGCACACTCAGATTTGACCATTCCATGGTCACATTTTCTTTCACCATAGTAGTTAAATTAATAAATATAAGCTCAGATGTCCCCTGAGTTTTTGAGTAACCTTTTTTTTTTGCTTGCATAACACTTCCAGTCTCTCAATTATTTTTTTAAGAGTCAGTTTAGGCAATCACTCAATCTTCTTACTGTATAATTACTCTTGATATTTTCCACTTATTCTTTTCTTTTCTCTCATCACTTACTTCTGGAACACTGTAATCTAGAAATTTTCTTTTATTAGTCATTTGTGAGTCACTTCTGTGGTCTCCCCCTATATCTGTGTTCTCAGCTCTCTCTCGGGTTTGGTCATTTGTCTCTCCAGTTTACCAAAACTTATTGTAGCGCTGAAAATATGACCCATCAGTGTGAGAGTAATCTTTTTGAAGTGACAATGTTTTCGTATATTTCATTGACTAAGTTTATCTTTTTAAGAACTGGTCATGGTTTAGAAATGGTATTGTCCATTCCCATAGTGCTCCCATTGAAAACATGTGCTGCTCGCTCACTTTCCCATTCCTCTTTCCCTGGGTTGAGCTGAAGAGAATTGGAAACACAAAAAGATGATGGGTTGAGATGAGAACAAGTTACTGGAAGCAGCAATGAGATAAGAAAACTAATGGTAATAGCAACAGTATTTATACCAGAAGTGTACAAGAGAGACAAATGACTCACATGTGAAATGCTCACTGTGAAGCCCGTCCTGACTGCAACATTTTCCCCCAACCCAGAAGCAAGCCCTTCCCATGTTACTGAAAAATAATGTGATTGTGGTATTGGTACCTTGACAAGGTTACCAAAAACAGAGGCTAGACAAACTTCAGAGAATAAAAAACAGTTATATTTATTGAAGAGCCTTCAGGTGCATTTAGGACAGTCACAGGTTTTATTGAAGAGCCTTCAGGTGCACTTAGGGCAGTCACAGGTACACCCAAAATGGACAATGGGTCATGGGTTTTTCACACTTTATAAGTTTTGTCTATTTTCATACCAAGATTTAATCCTCCAAGTACAGCTTCAGGTAGTAATGTCAATTACTCCAAGTTTGCTCCCCCCAGTTCACTGTTGTTTACATATTTTGGGGCCTGAGACAGTAAGATGTACTTGAGGTTTGAGTTTAGAGAGGACTTGTCAAAACAAGTTCTACTAAGTTCTCAAAATGAGAGAACAGTAGCTTAGCACCCTATAGGGAGTCCAGAGTTAAACACTGAAAGAATTATAGAGTTACAGATAAAAATATAGAATGGAAAATATGTAGAATCTAAAATCCTGAGGCATCATTATAGAATAACCTCCAGGTCCTAGCCATGCTCCCTCCTGGACACTGAAAAAATTAACCAGGTCCTGACTGGAACCAGGTCATGATGCAACTGAATTCTCAGTATTGTTTTGATAGCAATACCCCTATATATAAAGGTAGCTAATTCCATTGTCTCTTGCAGCATCTTAGGAAAACAACTCATTACATGTATTTTTATTAGACAAATTCAGTGGATGGTGGTATGTATTTTCTTAATTACCTGCACATCTATGAGATGCTCTGGTTTCTCAAAACTTGACTGCAGTATATATAATTTTATAACACAGCTAAGGAAACATCAGCAGAATGCATGTAGGCTATGATTATGCACAGACTTTCCTATATCTCAACTGGTGAAGTGGTATGCTGAGGTCAGAAAAAGAGACCTCACTGTGCCCCACATAACATGTCTATGTTGGATTTCATGGGAATAGATGTCAACACAGTATAAAAAAAGGAAAAGTTAAGACTCTTTTAAGGGTACTTTGCTCCTCCTAAATGAAATCTACTGGTAGTATTCTTACATTGTTCTTCTGATTATAATAGGGAACAAGTTTAATTTAACTTAGCAGTGGCATCCTTTTATTATACACTTGCATTTCCAAAATGTTGAGCACTCCAAAATAATGTTTAAAAATTAGGCCAATTAGATGTTTACATATTAAACAAGAACAGCAATTGCTGTATCTCTAGATCTAATTTGAAATTTGTGCAATATATGCTCTAGGCTGTACCGAGAGCATTTGGAAGAAACTTCCTCTGCAACAGATTCTCCAGAGTTCCCTGCATCATGGGTGGAGTGGAAGCTTCAGAGAAAAATTGTTGGAGAAAGCCCAATGTAGAGCCACAAAGTGCAGAGAAGACCCCCTCGTTTTCTAAACTCTGTCTCAGAGAGGAGCCTAGGTGCAGCTGGATCCAATCTTAACCCCAAAGTTTGTCAATGGTTTAAGTAACTTTGTCCCACAGGATTAAAGATGCAAAACAGATATATTTATATTAAATGAATTATTTGTTAGTCAAATGATTACACAAAAGATCTTAATCAGAAGTATTTACTACAGAGTATAAAAGCTGAAACTACTAGTAGTATAGGATAGGATCTAATAGTGCGCTATCAAAGCAATTATATTAAAGCTAGGAAAAAGAAACAACTATTAATTCTAACTTAATTATTATTATTTAATAATTATTAAGTAGAGATTGATGTAACTCACCCACAACTAGCACTCAACGTCAGATGTCTTTCTCTTAACCTGAAAGAGTAACTTTGCGGGGGTGTGAAGCGAGCTCAGGTCTCGTTGCCTGAGACGGTTTGGTTCAAACCCTGCTTTGGAGAAGGGGGAGGACTCTCTCCTTCAGGAGTCTCCCTGGAGAGCTGCTAGACGAAGGCTCAAAGAGGTGCAAGAGACGCAGGCTTCTGGTCAAGTCCTTGAAGGGTTTATTTAGGGTATGGGAAAGGCAGGTCAAGAGCAGCTCACGGGGTCAACGGCAGTAGCCCTGACCAAGGGATTGCAGGGAGTTTTAAGGGAAGGATACATGGGAGAAGTTTAGGGGCTACAACCAATGGGGTTATAGGGAACGGTTACAGACATTTGAGCAAACTAATTACAACAGTTTTTGGGAGTGAACTCAACAGCAAATAACCAATCAACAACAGCTATAAACAGAACAAGGAAGAGGCTTCTAGAACAAAACCATATAGGTAAACCAGGGGAGGAGAATCTCGTAGCCAACCCAGGGCGGAGGATTATAATATGTAGATTATTTGCCTCAGGGATCACTGGAGTGACTTTTAACAGTCACCCTGACTTAAACCTCAGCCACCTCCCAGGGCCCTTCCGGCTCTGCAGGCTCACTGTTGTACATCAGTGTAACTGGTTGGTCCAGCTCCTCCAAATGGGTTGCTACAGGAGTGTACCCACATGTATTGGAGGAAACCTCAAACACAAGTTCCAGGACAAAACATTTTAGAAGAACCCACTGTATGAAAGTGGATTGGACTTATGTAGAGTAAACTGGTATGACTGCCAGAAATGTTTACAGGTCAATGTAGCAGTTTATCTGCCAAATCTTTGCCTCACTATGAGGATGGTTATTCAGGGTTAGTTGGCTGAATAGATTTAGCATAGTTCAACAGCAAAACAGCACATTGAGCCCCCTCTCAATCCAGCACTGACAGATTTACAAATAGGACATTGTCAGAGTTGCTTGAGCACATTCCAAGGCAGAGCATCCAGGGCAAAGCACCCTGCTACAATCCATTACAAGCTTTCTTGTTGGAAGGTGTTCTGCCTGTTACAAGCACTAGAAAACCCCAGTGGATGCTTAGGGGCAATGCTTAGGTTTGTGTAACTTTTTTTCTTTCTCCTAGCTCTTTGAGATTTTTTCAAAACTGCAGGTGGCCTAGACATTCATTTTATAAGAACACAGATTGCCACTCCATAGAGCTTGTTCACTCAATGGGGCTAAATAAATATACACAAGAGATGAGTGATATTGACTCAGAAAAAATCTCTGAAGGACTAAAATACCAAAATAAATACATTTTTGAGTCCCTGACATCTGGTACTTATGATGAAATAGAAATATTAAAAAATTGTTAAAGGCTGCTTGTTTCAAAAGTTTGATTCAAATAATTACGTATTAGAGTCTACCAGTATCATTAACATACTACAGCCTAGAACTTTCACTGGAATGTTCAGTTTGGCAAACAAAAACATTCTTAAAATAAGGTTTCATTAGGCTGCACTTTAAATATGATGACTTGTTTGGAATAGCTTGTATGTGTAACATAAGGAAGATTTATTTCAGCTGCACAAGTGAGCTCAGAGAATACATTAAACAGCTGATGTTCAAATTAAAAATATAGTATATAATTAGATATATTATAGGCATGGTTTTCAGAAGGTCTGGATAGACCACCTTAACATACAATAAACATAAAAGGGGGCTTAAAATAATTCTTTATCATTCTATCAATTCTTCAATCAGAGAAATCTATCTTGTCCTACCAAAAAGCTAATTTATTATGGTGAATGAACTTTTAGTTTTACAGTCTGTGTATAAGCCAATAGATGTTGGCACTAAAAATACAACGGATACCCACAGACTCTAAAAATTACTCAAAATATTTTACAGATTCTGCATAATTTGGAAAACAACTCTTTCCCTCTAAACACCAGTTGCCTTTATTTCTGTGTCAATTCTTTGAATCATATTAGATAGTCAATGGGTAACAATCACTTAAGATTGCCAAATGTCAGTTGTTTAATATTTTCAGTCTTTTTGATCATACTTTTCAGATGCACAACAAATAAGTAATGAAATGACTGCCTTACTGCTAAAGTACCTCTTTTGAGTGGATAACCAATGCAGTTATAAATAACCTCTTAAAATATTTAAATCATTGGGAGCAAAAGCTTCTTATATGTATTAGTCAATGAACATTCAATGTCAATCCTTGGACACAAGCATGAAAGTATTCAAAAGCGACCATGTCTACAAATCAGAAGTTAGTTGTTTTATACCTGATCACAATTTTTCCATTCTTGCTTTCCGAAGTGGTAACCTAAGAGAACATTCCTTACAGTGATTTCCAAAAATTAGAGAGAGAAAAAAAAAAAAAAAGTGAGTGAAAAGGAAAAAAAAACAAGCTTCTTTCTCTGAACTTCCTGATACTGGTGAAATGGAATATACAGCTGAATCAAACCAAAGAATAGCATAGATTAGCATAGGCTTTTAAGAGTTAAAGAAGATTTCTTTACACTGTAAATCACTGGTGGTATCAACTTCACAATTTTATTGAAAGTTTTCCCCCCTTCACTTTTCCACCTATGTTTTTTCTTAAAATCTTTGAAGTTAATACATGTGGTAAGAAAGCTGAAGCAGAGAAAGACTGAAAAAAGAGAAAATACAGCAACAGAAAAAAAAAAAAAAGGATGGAAAAGGTACACGGCCCTCTTCTACTTATGAGTGTTTCTCACAAAATGTTGTAAATAAAAAAAGAGGGTCCTGACCGGGGGCTGCCTGCCCCAGGTGGAGGAGACCGGAGGCAAGGAGGCACAGGCGGCGGAAGGACGCACAGCAAGCAGTCTGCAGTTCTCCAGAGGTTTATTATCAGGCACAGTCAGGGAAGGTCAGGGGATGGAGAGACGGGGCAGAAAGGCAGGGACAGGCGAAGGGTCTGGAGATCTGGAGGCTGCATGCTGTCTGCAGCGACAAGGTAGAGACGAGGCAGGAATCCTCAAGCAGCGAGGCAGGAATCCCCCTGAACAGCCACTGGCATAAGGTTTTAAGGGACAGGAGAAGGGTAGTGGTTTGGCACACAGGCCAACCGGGAAAGCCATAGGGAACAGGGACAGGGGTATTAACCAACAGTTACATAAAAGGGGAGGATACAGAATTCAAAGGAACCAATTAGGCATAACTCAAGAGCAGAACAAAGGAGAACAATCCAGAAGCAACCTATATATGGAGAAGGGGCGGGGGAGGACTCTGGGCCAATGATATTCTCTGCTGGTACATAACTTGCCGCAGGGGCTCATGGGCTGATCTTCCTGTCACCATGAACGACAGAGCACAGGCTGTCTCTGCCCCCACGGCCAGCCCTCTCGCTGGCAACTTGAGGAGGTTTGACCTCCACAATAAAATAACAACTTGAATTGTTTATTCAATTCAAGAAGTCCAGGGGTTTCTTTTTTCATTGAAGTGTCCAACAGTGCCCTTTTCTGTTAGTCTAAATATCTGAAAGCAAATTATCACTCACCTTAATCCAGCGTGGCAGCTTAGAGAGATATCTGCTGCTTCATATCCACTGAATAAACTGGAAATATCCATTGGAAGGAACATGCCAATGTCAGGGACATAAATGAGGTTACATTACAGAATCAATATTAACCAATGCAGTTGTTCTATATTTTCTGTTTTATATATTTTTTTATATTTTGTGTTCTACATTTTGCACCAGACTTACTGTTTTCAAATAATTGCTCAATTCTTTCTGCTCTGTACTGGAAGGTTCTGGTAAATCTTCTGGAATATACCCAAAGGTTTAATACTCTTGAATCTTAATATTCAACTTCCAGAGATATTATCTAGTAGAAAATAAAATTTAAAGTTTAAGAATCCAATCAAATTTGATACATTTTAATAAATTTGTTTCCCATAAACCATTCATTGAACTGGCATGAGAAGATTCTTTATTGACAACAATGTGATTAAGTTCAAACTCATTCATCTATTACAGACATTATGGGGACTTAGGTAGCAGTGGAAACTTATTGAGATGTGAATTGTTAGAATTGTGTTCACTTTCAGGATTTTTTTTTTTGTAAATCCATTACCATCACAAAAAAAAAATGCCACCTTAAAAGCTGAAAATATAAACAGAAGCTTTTTTAAACACTTGTTCTTTTCCATGGGAACAGAAAAAAAGGATCAAAATATCGCTGTTTATGCTACCCACCTTAAAAACCTTCTCTTTATTACAGTGTAAATCTGACCCTGGATAAAAATTTTGCATCTTTTGATAAATGAGAAGCAAATCCTATATAAAATCAGTTAAAGGCACCAGCAACGGTCAACCACAGATCTTAAATCTCTTTGGGGAAAAAAGAACAAAGATAAAAAAGGACAAGTATTCTATCACCAGACTAGCTTATGAGGAATGTACAAGTTTCTTCATTACATAAATCAATAGAAATGTAGATCTCTTATATGAAGGACTTCAGCACCTGTAGCTCAGTCTCTTCAGCTAGATAGACCTCTAATTGTTGCCCTGTGGTAGTTCCAACTCGCCAAATTTTGATAAACATCTTCACAGCTGAATCCTAGGTTCTCTAGTTGTTTTTATTTTGTAGGTTCTGTTTGTTTGTTCTGGTCAGTTTGTTGGTTAGTTTTTTTGTTTGATTGGGTTCTTTAGTGCTTTGGTCTTCATTAATGTCAGTATGAAGCTCTGAAGTATAAGTCCAGCATGTTCACCTGGTACAGCTTTGGCACAGAGTATTTTCCACTGTTGTGGGAGACTAGGACTTATGTTGTTGACACCAAAACAGAACACAGTGCAAAAAGAAATCTCTGACACTGAGCAAAGTGCATGAACTGTGAAGTAGATGTTGCTGGCAAGTTTGACAGCACTTGTCACCTCTTCCTTCATTTTAGTTTGTAAACTTCTTCGAGTCTAGATGCTGGTGATCTTTTTATGCTAGGGGTTTTGCTTCAGGTTAAGACACTTTTTTCGAGGAGGAAGTTTAGAGACATCTGCTTGTAAGTGCCACTAGCAATTCATACAAATTCTTACTGTCTAATAAATTAGAGAAGTTACATTTGTGTCAGGGATATGCCTTGGATATGCCTCATGCTCTTCCCAGAAGAAAACTAAATTGGTTTTTGGGTCACACATCTTTTAGAAACAGTTTGTACATCATGTTCTGGAAAGTTATGACTGGAAAATAAACTGGAAAAAATTATGTTTTTGTGTTTATTATGCCTTATTCAGAGCTCTGGTGACTAAGCAATACCTTCCTATAAACCTGCACTGGTTGCATTAGATCACTGTAATTGCTGGTCTCCTAACCTAGGTCAAAGAGATTTCTGACTCAGAAAGTACTTCCAGGTAGCAGGAGGAATGAAAAGGATATATTTTCGACACAGGGAAAACAAAAGAATATTCACAGAGAGTGAACAATTAATGTAGTTGATATGACTTAAGAAAATAGCAGTGAGAAGGAAGAACAATACTCATAATTGTATATAAAATATAGTGTTGATAAAGCACAGAATAGGAAAAGGGCAACTATGTTTTGATGCAGAAAAATCTAGGTGGAAAATGGTGAGATGGACTCGACAAAGCAAAAAGGGAACTCAGAAACTGGAAAACAAAATAAGAAGGATTGAGACCAGAGCAAGGCTGCTAGACAACCAGGGTGTCATGGATTAGGCTTAGGGTTAGGGTTGTGAATGATGATTTAGATGATTAAGGCTGGGGCTTGCAAAGGCTTGCAAAGGAAATAAAGGCATGGTTTGGATTAAGGCTACAGCCAGAGAATCAGGGTGGTCTTGAAGGCAGGTGACCAGGATTAGCATCTGGAACCTGGAGAAGAAAAAAAGGAATTGTTATAGAAAGTCTTAGAAACAACATTGCCAAGCAAATTCTTGCTAAAGGCTGTAGGAGTTAGCTGAAGGACTCACAGCAGTTCTTAACACCTGCAATTAGCAAACATCCACAAATCAGCATAAAAAGCAGTGTCCCTTGTCTTTTTTTTTTTTTTTTTTTTTTTTGATTGGTTGGTTTGTTGGTCGGTTTGGTTTGGCATGGATTTTTTTTTTGAGAATGTATTCACTTATTATATAAGATGGCAACTTTGACCAATTAAAAGGTTGACTCAAGTGGTCAACTGAGTATGTAACTGCAGTTTATGATCTGAAAAACCATAAGTACAATGACTCATGGAGAGATTTTAGCAGTTTTCAGTTTGCTTTAGAAAAAGACAAATAAAATGTACAATTTCAAAACAAGCACTTAGGCTATTCCTTTAACGAAGTGACTTTATTGCTTACTGAAACCAACAGATTATGTCTTGTGAGATTTCTAAGGATACTGGCTTCTGTCTACCTTGAGCAAAGTAGCTCTGTACAATGACACTCATTTCAGAAGTTAGAAATCCCATGATTAAAATAGTAATTAAATCCTTAATTCAACTCAGTGTGAATGCATTACAGCCTTTAATTACTTCATTTTACACCATCTTTTTTTTCCTCTTTGCCATATTTTGTTCAGGGGTTGGTCATTGCAGTGGGTGTGAGTGGTGCTTTACCTGTCAAGGAAAATATTCATCATAGTACTCTGGCTTACTTTTTACCAAAGCTACAAAATACAGATTGAAAAGACTGTGACTACAGATCAAAGGAGTCATGGAAAATTGCATTACATCTACAAAGGCTTTGTATCTAATGGTAGACTATGTCTGTCACACCTGGCAGCACCTCTAAAGGTACTTAATTTTTATTATGTTGAAGCTGGTATATTGACACAAAAAATACAGAGCTAGCTTGGGTTTCAGCAACACTGTGGCCCTATGCTTGGGCTAATTAGATTTTGCTCCCTTGCAGTAAAACCAAAACTAATTAGTTTGGAAGGAGACCTCTGCTGACTGTATATGCAGTTAGTTCATTCAGTGCCAACCTTGGTATCAGTGCAAAACTCTTCTTTGCTTAAGGCAAATTGGAGCCAAATATTTAAACGGACTTTTGATTCATTGTTAGTATTTTTATATCTCTGTTTTTCTGATTGAATAATTTGTGGACCTGTAGATTTAGTGGTACATGTGGGAATAGGTGTTAGCCAGTGCTGGAATTTGAGTCTGTTTATTTCCATCTGATGTAAACTATATTGGAAAACCAGATATTTGGTATCTTGGAGTACATAGATAAAATCTTGGTAGTTATTGTGATGACCATACCACTAAATTTCTCTTGAGTATTGCAGAAAATATATCAGCAGTTGTTCATGAAGAGTTGTTCATCAGAGCTACAGCAGTGACTGTTATGTAAAAATTTAAGTTTAAATTAATCTTTCTATTAAAAGAGTGTATTTGGATCTAGTGTAGCAAAAAAGGCAGGAACTCACACTAATTTGGTGAGTCCTAATTATCCTAGACATAAAAAGGCAGAGAAAAATAGCATGTGATTACGCAATTAAAGAAATATTATCATTATACACTCACACACAAGGAAACTGGATAAGGAGTACACAGTAAGATATTCATCTTTCTTAGCACAAGTGTATTTGGTTTTGGAGCCTTACTATGGAAACTTACTTTCTTGTGATAAATAAGAATGTAAGTTCTATAAAAAGAAGTAATATAACGTTACAAGGCAGAAAACCTATGAAAATTAAATTTATCAAAAAGTCATCCGATGTTAGTTTTATTCAGCTTCAAGGAGAGGAAACTGAGAAATAATTATGGTCTACATCTTTCTCAGGAGAGAAGCAGAGGGCAGGCACTGATCTCTTCTCTATGATGACCTGTGGCAGGACCCAAGGGAATGGGCTGAGGTTTTGTCAGGGAAGGCTTAGGCTGGATGTTAGAAAAAGGTTCTTCATCCAGAGGATGTTTGAACACTGGAACAGGCCCCTCAGGGAAGTGCTCACAGCACCAAACCTGACAGAATTCAAGAACCATTTGGACAAAACTCTGGGGCACATGGTGTGATTCTTGGGGTGTCCTGTGCAGGGCCAGGGGTTAGAGTCTGTGATCCATGCAGGTCCCCTTCCAACGCAGTATATTCTGTGATTCTATGATTTCATGAGCTGTACTTAACTATGCTAATGTTTGTTAGCCATAATATTTTTTCAATTTATAATCTAGAGAAAATAGCTTTTTACTGATTTAATTTTTGCTTTCTTCAGACTTCCACAGACAAATATAGATACAAGTATATTTTCTTACAGTTCTGTGCCTCAGTTCAAAACAGCAGAATGGGAACACAGAAATTACTGACAAAGTACTGGGATGTTTTTTCCAGAAATAGACCACAATGTCCCTCAAAGAACTGCATTGACTTGCTTACAAGCAACTATGCTATTGCTTGTGACATTTATTGTGCTAAAATTTTCCATTTTATCCAATTTTGTTAATTTGGCAGTTTTGAGTCTGATCAGTATTTAGTTGTAGCCTTTCCAGAATGGCCGGCAAACTGAATTCATCAAATATTTTACATTAATTTTACATTATAATATAGGAAAAGTTTAATTAAAAATACCCGGATTTCTGTTGGCAGTTTGATATATTAGAGTTATAGTGTGGTTTAGTATGGGAGAAATTAGCGCAAAACCATGATTTTTCTGATTTTTTTTTTAGATACAATTTTTCTTGATCACATAATGTGTTTGAGAATGTATTTTCACAACTGAAAATGATCATCAGAACTGGGATTATTCTATATAGTTCTATTATTCTGTCAAGAAAACAATTTTGGGTACCATTTTTAATATACTAAGTTTCTTTATATTTATAAAAATGTGACTGCTGGCCAGCTAAATGAGAATACCTTCTCCTGATGTGAAAACCAAAGTTTTCAAAGGGTCAGTGCGTCCCTAATTATAATGATGCAGTTAGCAGTACTCTAATTGAAAGGTTGTGTCAGCATTTCCATTATAAAGCCATGTTTTTCATGGGTTGTAGCTCAGCTGTAAAGATTCAATCTGGGCTAAAACATGTCAAAAAACATCATTCTGCTTCATACAGAATGCCTTCAAACTCCCAATTAAACAAGTGGGTTCTCTAGGCACTGACTATTTCAAACAAATAAGGCCAGACTTTACATTAATCATTTTACATGCCGTCACATACAAAGAATTGGCATGCATGTAACTATTTTTGTAAAAGCTTAAAAAAGTAATTTTTTTTCAGAACGCAAGCTCACCTGAAAAACATTCCCCAAGCCAAGTCATTTTTCTGTGCTGTCCTGACATCTGCTCCAGGAAGTAAAATATTCAGTGAAATATGATATATTAATTTGCGGTGATTTTGATGCAATAGTTGATTGAGAACTTTTATGCTGTATAGAAAGAAACTTGTAAACAATCAAAGCTATAGTAATCTCAAGATGCTTCACGACACAGGCTAAAGAATAAAAGAAGTCGTTTGCTTAATAAACGATGACAAACTGTAGGAAAAATAGCATTTAAGCCATAAAGAAATATTACATATGGAGTGTAAAATAAGTGATTGAAACCACCCCAGAACATTCGTTTAGAAGCACATGAAAAACATCCTTAATTAAAACAAAAAAATCAAATTGCTAGTTCTGTTGAAATGTGTACTTCCATTTAAAAAAACAACAAAAACTCATTAAAAAACCCAAACAACAATTTAATTCTGAGGGAAATCTGAGTATATGGCTCCAAAGAGGCTGCAAAGCAATAGTTGGATGATTTGAAAAATAAAGAACCCCCAAAAAACAAATAGCAACAATACAGACATGTATTATTTGTAGATAAATTAAAGAATTTGCATTTTAAAGATTTTGAAATGTCAGAAATATAATATGACATCCAGAAAACACTTAATTAAAAGCCTCAACATTTCTTTAATTGATGAGATTGGAAAGCCAATTAATTACGGTTGGAGTCAGCATGAGTTTGACACTGAGACTTATCTTTGTCTGCAGACTGCCACAGACATGAGACCTCATGACCTCTGAAAATGGCAGAGCAGGCTGGGCAGCACTGACAGAGCGTGGTGGGATATAATCCGTGCATGACATTGTTATGCCACATAATCCTTCTCAGCCATGCCCAGACATGCATATCTGAGTTGCATCTGCATTTCACAGAGCCTTCTCAACCACAGGTTTATTCCATAGTTATATTACTTGTAATAGCTTCTAACTAAATACTCAGTTCATTTCAAAACACAAAACTAAGATGAATTGCTAATGTAAACATTTTGCTGAGAAAACAATAACATGAATAATATACTTGAATATCTCATATAGGGCAGAGAAGCAAGGACAATGGTGAAAGGCATTGATAGTCCTCATTACAAAGTAACTGCATTCAGTTATTGGCACAGAAAGTCTTTTAGTGAGTTTTTTTAGTACAAAGGAGTAGCTGTTGGAGAATATAAATTCTTGGTTTAAAAATTCAGATACTAGTCAGGTGTAGGGTTACATTTTCAGAAACTGCTATGAGGAACTGTACTTCTGTCTTTGAGAAATTACCTTGTGCATTATTAAATCACCTCCCAAATTTAATTAGATATGGTAGGTGGTATTCAACAGTTGCAATATTTTAGATTGAAGGTGGTTATATTTTGATGATGAATATATATATACATTAAGCTATTTGGGATTTATTTCTATTATATTAAAATATGAAATCAATTGGACCATCTGAAATTATAAAAAGGCCCCAACACCTCATGTTTTGTGTACCATACCAGCTCAATAGCTGACAATCTGGTTTAATATACTGATTATTGGAATATTTGTTAACTAATGGAATTACCAATATGTTTCCAACAACAAAGGACAATGTAAAGCATGAAGAAAAGGAAGCAAGGTGCCCAACTTAGGATACAGTTCAGGTAAATGATACAGACTTTTCCTTCCTGGATTCCTTCCTCCATAATCTCTGCTGATTGTTATGACTTGGAAGATTTTATTGTCTTTTTGTTTCACTGTTGCCAATTTTACTGGTGCAAACACTTATTATTTTTCAGTTAGTTTTCTTTGACCCCAACACTGTGATGACTTGCTTGTGTTCTAGTCTTTAATTCAATATTATGTTTCTCATTTGCATTATTAAGCCTATTGAAGAAGTTGCTTCTCATTTCATTCGCCAAATTATTTTGCTTTCTTTCTCATTAGTTCGTGTTTATTCCCATTCTGATTCTCTTGTTTTCAAATTAGTAGCTGAGATTCATTCTTAATTCTCCATGCCATCTTCCTGTCTTTTCTGTTGGCACATGACAGCTGAGCATCATCCTCTGGATCATGTGTAGGTCGTTATCCAGGCTGGTGGACAATACTGCAAATAATATTTTGTAAAAGAATTCAGAAGTTGCTAATAGCTATTCTCATCCTCAGAGCATCCCAAACTGGGTTGAAGTTTATTGAGATTGTCTACATTTTCCAACTAGGTCTTTTCTGAGATCTGAATTCTTCAGGGATTTCCCAAAGTGAGAGAATTTAATCCTGCTGTTAGCTTGTTTTATTCACCTCAGTCTTCAGCGTACACATTTCACTAGTATTGTGCCCACAATACAACAACTGTTTCATATCCCGTTGATTCCTTGAAGAAAAGGACCATATCAGCCCTGAAATTTTCAGAGACTCTCTCTCAAGGAAATTTTCTCAGAGAAAATTTGCCTTGAATTAAAGTTTAGTAAATATTAGAACACTTTTGTCTTGAAATCTGAATAGAATATGGATGCAGATTCTCCTACTATGGAAGAGAAGTGCTTGATGGATATTTTTGGATCCTGACAATAAAAAATCTGTTTATGCTTTTCTTGTAAATTTGTTTCAGTATCCGCTGAGATATACATGCAATAAAGTTTATTGGGCACAGGAAAGTCCTATCATTGAGATACATTAGATATTTACAACCATTTCATTGAGACTTTCAGAGTTCCAGTAATATCTGTTGAAGACTGTTGGATACAGTTCTCATTGATGTGATTTTTCCCAATAGTTTGTGATTATACCAAATATTCTCCTTGTGACAAAAGCTGAATTCATGCAACAATTTTTTCCTTTTAAGATCCACTTTCCTGTTTGAGTGAACTACCTTTCTCTGTCAGTAAGGGCTGTACTAAAAAAATTTGTATCCCATCTTTGGCTTTGTGTATTTTGTCCCTCTCTGAAAGCACTGCATTATAGTATTGTCTGTTTGAGAAAGTATAGTAACTTAAAACTAGCAACTTCTTTAGGACTCACTCTTCCAAAAGGGAAGAAAAATAAAACTTTGTGCACAACCTGATTTGATTTTGGAGATTTACTTAACAGCTACGAGGCAGTTAGTATGGAAGGAGGGATCTGCAAAAGAAATTTCAAATCAAGGAAAGGGAATCAGAAACCTACCCAAAAAAAGGACAGGGCATCTAAGGCAGGATTTGCGGACATAACCTTCAATACACATAAATTGCATGAAATTAACTAAGAAATTAACTTAGAAAAGAAATTAACTAAGAAAAAAGCTTTTCTACGAGTGAGTGCCTTAGAGTGATTCCTGTGAAGGGAAAATCACATGCATTAATAGATTCCTGCATGCAGCAGCCTCCAGGAGATGCAGCTGTGAGAAGACAAACACAATTGTGTAATTGTAACAGATGTTTTTCCCAATGAAGCTAGAAAACTGCGAGACAGGTTGAACATGAAAAATTAAGATGTGATACAAGGATATGTTTTTATTTTATTTCACATGTGCCATGAAGGTTGCCAAATGAAGCAGCATTGTCCAGAGAGGTTGTGGTGTCTCCATCTCTGGAGGTCTTAAAGGCTTGACCAGGTAAAGCCCTGAGCAACTTTTTCTGATTCGACATGCTTTCTGCAGGGTATTAACCTATGAAAATGCTGGATTTCCCTTCCAAGTCACTCTAGTCCTTTGTCACATATAGGCTGGCATATCTTTTTTTTGTTTTTTATCCAGTGTCACAGTATATATTCTGATCAATCTCTGCAATCTTTATTACCTTGTTTTTTCCATTTGGTGTTTCTTTAATATGACAAAATAAACTTCACTTCACTGTAGGCACGCTTTTCATTTTTTTTGTATGAAGTTCATCTTCTTTTGCTTTTTGACGGCATTCTCTCAACAACTACTCCTACAAGTTGAAATCACATACTCCACTGGCAATCCTTTCTTTATTGTTCTCAAAATTCCTCAGAGTGTCAAAAATAAGGATCTATTTCCTCTCTGCTTCTAAGTTTCAGGTAAAAGGGAAAAAAAAGGAAAAATAAAAAGTACTTCTCCAAAACCTCATTGTATCTGGAGTCATTCAAAAGACACTTATCAGTTGCTCTAATGCTTCAGGTGTTATTCTTCACAACAAGTCTCACTGATGTCTCATTCTTTCTCCCCAGTGATATAGTAAAAAGCTTTACCACCCCCTCATTTTATCACTCGCTATGTTTCAGTCCCATTTTGTGACTGTCCATAAACTTGCTTCATACTTCCAGTTTTTTTGTGCAACCAATCCACTTTCCTAGTGGAGGCTCTTTCCCAGTGCACTTTTTTAGAACTAATCTGGGATTTGATTTAATCACAATGTGTACCATGTTTTAGTGACAAACCTTAGAAACAAACAAAACCAGCCAATCAAAAGTAAACAAGCAAATAAAACTTCTGAAACTCTACTATATGAAAGAAGAATTTATAGAGTTCTGTAGCAAAGGCTCACATGTAGCCAATTGCCTTCCAGGTGAACACTAATGAGTTCTTTGAGCTCTTTCATTCAGTACCTTGTGCCATAATCCCAGTGTTGATGCAGCCTAAGTTTGGTTATCAAACTGAGAATGTTTCCAATAATTTCCCGTTTTAAGAATGTGTTTCCACGGAAAGCATAAAATTAAACAAGTCTGTCCTGCTCCTTGGCTGATTCCTTCCATGGATTCTTCTATCTGGATACCTGATGTCCAGGATGAAGATACTGTAGTGAGGCTTTCAGCAAGAGTAGAAAATTCTGTTGTTAATAACCCTTTTAAATGGGAGTGAGCCATCCATTGTACAAGGTTCTCCAAGGCTGCTCTGGCAGAATGAAGTATTTCAAAAGGGTAGAAATGGGAACGATTCTTCCATACAGTGTTACAGTGACCGAACAACTGGCTAGCCAGGATGCTTGCAGAGGTCTATACCATTTCTTAAAACTCATGGACAGCACTTTGGTCAAGAATTTTCTATTAATAAGTAAAATTTAATGTTATCTGCATAATCAAAATAGCTTCACTATGAAATAGGATACATTTAGAATATATTGTCAACGTCATTTCTGAATAAGCTATCAAAGAATCCAGTATTGGTCAGTTAATCTTTAAAATCATTTTCACTTGAATTTCCAGTCCAGCAAAAAATTTTGCCAGTTAATTTACACAAGGAAGAGAAAATATAGTATGGCATCTCTTTATTTTAAGATGCAATCCACATATTCTACTAATAAAAGTAAACCTCTTCAGATCTTTTGTGGTACTCTCTGCCAAGAGAAGGAGAAAAATTGCTGAAATTAAACCCACAGTTTTGTCTTTGTGTACTGGAAAACTGATTAGAAGCAAAGATACCACAGTGTTACAGCTGCAGCACATTCAAATGGGAGTGGTGTGTGAAATTTAGCCATATCTCCGCTGTGGTTTCTACTGCATGTGGAGAAACAGCCAGTCTGACACATCTTATTAGAGATCACCTGACTTACAGTACACACCTAGGGGAACAGACATAACTTAGTGTTATGGACAACAGTGTAACAATTACTTGTACAGACTGGGATATATTTCCATATCACCAGGAAGCAGGATGAGAAATAGTATAACTGATGGTTCCACTTCCTTTTTTATGTGCTGCACTTTATCATTATACATTGGTTTGATTGTAAGACCTAAGGTGCTGGCAGTGATCTGGGGATAGATTCTCCTAGATTCTTTGTGTAATGTGACCATATCAGTAATTGAAATAAGTACAGCCCCTTGAACACATGTAGACAACATTCTGTACGAGACATCTCCTCAAGGGGTTGACCCCCCCGAACACCTCCTGAGTAATTTAATTTTTTGGGTATATAGTGGAAGAGCATGCAAAGAATTAGCATGGTTCTGGATACTGATGATATCCCTACATAGTCTACTGACTTCCTGTACCTTTGTTAGAGTCTTTGAGATACCTAAATATCACTTCAGGATTGAAATACTGAAAAATGGTTTATACCCTCAATACCTTCTGCTCCCCTTTTTCCATGTTGTAGAGGTAAAGCCTAGTGTTTGAATCCCAATTTTTAAATTAAGAAATCAAATACATCAAGATTATTAATAAATGGTGGTTCTTCTTTAGTAACATAGCTTCATCAGCCTTTTTCATTCTTCTATTTAATAAAGATTAATGCTGTACTTTCTCCCAGGAAAGTTAAATGTAATACCAATCTTGATATCACCATACATATTTCTGCTAGCTGGAATGTGAGGTGTCCTAAAGACAAAGTGCATTGTCACGTATTTAATGTGCATGAGTAAAAGTGCTCATAAAGAGAAATTATTATACTTTGCTATTCCTGAGAGTGTCCAGTTTCCGCTGTCTGTCTTATAAGTGAATAACAGTGTTGCTCACAGTGCAAGCAATTTGCATGCCACTGTTTGGACTTCTTGTGAACCTAGATAGGAAGGTGGATTTACAAGGGAGGAATTAAATTTTGCCCATGGGTTCAGCCAGCAATCCACTGTCCCACTTTATACAATTGTTTTCTTTCCTTTCAAATCCACTGTATCTGTGTGTCTTCCTTTGCTCGCATTTCTTTTCATAGGATATAAAATCCATACCTTGAAAAGAACTTGAGTCCAAAATCTTTGCTTATGGAAATCAAATCATACAGTCAAAGTAGGTCTAAGACAAATACTTTATCTTTGGTGCGTTATGACACAATATCTCATTCTCCTCTATACATCTTGCAACTGTAGCGTAGAAGTGCAGAATAAGAAATCAAGCAAAATAAATTATGTCTGGTGTCAGTTTCTGATTTCATGAAACCTTAGGAACTATGGTATGGAAATGGAACTTGTCTCTCAAATTAGGATACTTGCCTGGGCAGACATATTCAGTGGGTAGCATTAAAGAAAAATCACTGGAAAGGTCTGATGTTGCTGAAGTATTTGGAAGTAGTATTCCAAAAGAGCAGTAAAGCATGAGATGATTTTTCGGTCTGCCAGACATTTGAGTTTTATTTTATTTTACTTTATCACATCCCTAATTTCTGCAAAGATATCCTAATTTGGGACTACTCAGTTATTGCTGCAGAGGGTAGGGGAGAGCACTGGCACACACTGTAACTATAAACTAGTTAAGGGCATACCGGAAATGCTACTGCATCTTTAAGGAACATTCAAACCTTCTGCAGTTTTTGAAGGTAATCAGATTTACTATTTTTTGTGAATGTAAATTGGGAAGTCAGAACTGGTGAGAAGTTAAACTTTGCTTTTTATTAGAGATGAGGATTATGTATTAAGGTCTTGTTATAGATACAGCTATGATCTGGAAAGGAGAAATGGAGGCAAGATACAGGGTTCACCCTGGAATTGATTTACCCAGAAGACTGATGTGAATCCTTACTTTTAAGAAAAGTTTAAAAAAAAGTTCATCACTATTTTGCAATGAACCGCTTCACTAAAACTACTTATATAATTATTGTTACTCTTAATAGCTTCAAGGGACGCATGCTGTAATCGTTTGTACCATCAGCACAGTGCTTTTTCCTAATTAAGAGTATTTGACCACAAGAGGGAGTTCCTTGCCAACGGTTTACTTACCATGAAAGAAACAAGTGCAGAATAGGGATGCTTAAAAAAAAAATAGATCTGCTTTCTATTGTTGAAGGCTAAAACAGGAAATAATGTATTTTATTACTTAAAAAAAACAAACCCACACAACGGTCTTAAGTCTCAAAAAATAACATTTACATTGCTCTAAAAATCTATGTGATAATTGTTGAAGTTTTATTTAATATCCTTAGTACTAATTTAAAATATACCACAGCTATCACATAAAAGTGTAAAAAGAATTGTAATCAAATACAATAAGCACAGATGTTGTGTAAGGTTTGCTTTATATACATTATATTAAGGTTTTCTATGAACTAATTTTAAAAGTTCTATTCCCAGAAATAGGAAAATAATGACTTGTACCCAATGGATTTCAGAATTTAATCAGTACTTAGCAAAACCAGCCAAATTCAAAAGAATATTTCTGACCTTTGTTGTGGGTTTTATTGCTCAACCTACTTTCCTTCTTACAGCTTGCATTGTTGAGCTTAACTGTTGCAGCTATTCTTAATTCACATTAAGTCCTTTAGTGACAGTACATTAACAGACCTGATAAACAAAATCAGATTTCCAAGAGTGTTTCTTTCCACGCTATGGTAAACTACTTTTTCTGCAACATACCATGCAAATACCATATTTTCGAGCATCTTTTTTATTTTATTTATCTTGAAGCCAAAGTTCAGATTTGGCTTGTAAGAAAGCTGTTGGTAATCTGAAAGCTCCTTGCCATTTTATAAACAAGTATTTTTTTCCACTTGTTCTTGTGGAAAACATGCTCAAAAATAGAAAGATCCCACATAAATCTTATGTATATTTCTAGATAGCAATATACCCCAAAACAACTGATGTCAAATATAGTAGCTAAAATACTTCATAAGGGGAGAAAGCAGCTTATAAAAAGAAATATAGAAAGACAGACTTAAAAGAAAGAAGAAGGATTAAGTTCTCTGTGTGCCAAAAGAGGCACTTATCAGTACCAGGTGAAATAACAAACATAAGCTCACCCCTGTCCAGCATGTACTCACAAATGGTATCGACTACTTAGAGTCAACATCAGATGACAGGATGGCAAATGCAACACATTTTGCTATGGGTCCCATAATTCTAAAAGGCTGAAAAATAATTTAAAACTCCACTAGCTGTTCACAGCTCTTTTTCTTTTATATTAATACTCTGTTTTAAATATATGACATTTTCTTTGTGCCTTACATTAGTTACTAAACTTCACAAAGTTTTTGTCAGGTATGCAAAGGCTTTTGACTTCATCTTACAACAGCCATGATGCTCATAGAGGAAGAGAAAAAGCTAAATTTTTGTAAATGTTAGGTATGTAAATAAATAGCAATTTAGTCAGTAAGTTTTCCAATTTCTGTGCATATTCTAAGTGTTACTTTAATTTTAACCATAAATTATAAAATACCTAGTCCAAAAGCAAAAATGTCATGAGTGAAATGAGTGGGAGCCATGCGATTTTGTCAGTTTCTTCTGTACTTTAACTGGCCTATATATCCTTATTTTTCTTCATATAATCTCAGAAGGATATTTTTCATCAAGCATTCTTGCTAGAATGCAGCAGAACTCAGTCCTTGATTTTATGTGGCACAATTGAAAGGTAAAATATTCATCAAATTCAATGACATGACATAGTAATTGGAAAAGATGGTGACTTTCAGGTTTAGTCCTTTATTTTGTAGAGCTTGGAACTCACAAAATGCAAGTTTTTCTCTACACGGAAATAGGAGCTAAAAATGTCATAATAACTCTGTTTATGTAGATTAATACTAAGTCAGGTAGATATTCCTTTTTTTTCACAATTATTTTCTGTTGTAGAAAATAACATTTAATTTTTTTACATAGCTCTGTTTATGGCAGGATTGGCTGATTCTTTACTAACAAAACCAAACTAAAACACACAAACAAACAAATCTAAAAGACAACAACAACAACAAAACAAACAAACAAAACTAGACCTTGGATCTCTGTAATATTTTTTTACTTATTTTAACATACTGCATAAGTGAATTTAAACAGATAAAGTTCATTTATGAGAATGCAGAAAAGAAGGTTTTTAAAAAGGAAATATTTCCTACACAATTTGGAAGTGATAGTGAAAAACAAGGCATAAAAAAGGGAGAAATTTGGTAGGGAGAAGAGAGATTTCATATTCTTGGAATATGTTTATCTGAGTCCTAGACATAAATTAAAAAGATTAGGCTTTCATCAGCATCAAATCTAACAAATATTAAATTTTCCCTTTTTCCTCTCTTCTTAGCCAGATTGTTCAGCAGTAACGGTGATGTGATGTTTCCATCCATTACTCGAATTATGGTCCAAGTTGCAGAGAGTAACACTTTATGTGTTTTTGAATAATATTAATTAGGATTTGCCCTTTTAAAAAAATTATTGATGTAAGTTCATATTTAGGATTAATTCTTGATATCATTAAAAAACAACAATAAAGCAAATAAAATAAAAATTGGCTATTTTAAAAAATATAGGGCTTAGTCTGTTCAACTAGAAGGAAAGTCTTGACCACTTAAAAATTATCCAGTTATATAATTTGGAGAAATTATTGAGCTTATTTTTTTCTCTTACAGTTAAACAACTTTGTTCAAAATTGCATTTTTAAAGAATGTGTGTAGCCATATTCTGGAGCTCAGTACTTTCGTTTTGTGATCTAAGACATGGGAGGACGTTTAATACAGAAACAAACTTTCATTGTCATATTTCTCAAGTTTTTGAAATTGATTGCATTCAAATATACACCCACACAACCTTAAAACCAAATAATAGAAACTCTTATTTTAATGAGCATAACACTGCTGGTCTTTTCATTTTTTAATTATAAATGACAATTTAATAAATATATGGAAAAGAATTGCATAGTTAATGTAATCATTTTCCAGCTTGTTCCACTTTTCTACAGCATCATCAGCTGTCATGTCTTAAACTTACAAATTCCTGGCATTATCAAAAACATACAGCTGCAGGTTGGGGTTTATTCACTTGTTTATACCAGCAGACAGGAGGAAAAATTGTGAAAACATTTAATCTAATATTTATCCTTTTCAGAAATACAACAAACTATTCTCTTTAAGGTAGAAAATTGTTTGAATAATACTTCAGTTGCAAGGTAAACTACCTGACAATTCTATTTCTGACTTCTAAAAATATACAAATCTGTTAAATCAAGTCCACCCTAGGATTTAACAGCATTAGCTAACTAACTTTACAATAAGCAATTATTCATCAGATAGAGAGAAATGAGATTACTAAAAGTCTACAGCTTATGTAGTTTTTGGGTGTTTTTTAAGCAATTTATTTTCCTTTCCATTCAGTTAGTTAAACTTAATTTCATAGTGAGGAAAGTAAACAGACCAAAGGGTGTGAATATCTTCTCCTGTGGCTAAATTGGGGACAGAAGAACTCTATGAAAGAAAACATCGGAACAAACTTGGACATATCTATATACCTGTGTATATTTTTTTTCAAGTCGATATTTTAAAGCAAATTCTTACATCTATTTTATATTTTAATAAAGCTATTAATCTCCAAAAATTAGTTCTGTTACGTTTGGATGCAAACATACCCAAAAATTCTTAAGAGTTAATAAAGGAGAGTGTGTGTTGCTTCCTCTGATTTGGTTGTGATCTAAAATAGTAGTCATAAAGCTAAGTCTCACAGAGAATGCCATGTTTTCTAATTCATTTAAAGTCATTGTTTAGAAGACATTTTTCCTGATCAGAGGAAGTATTTAGATATGGGATCTTGAAATAAGATTTACGAGGACTGCATTACAAAATAAGATGGAATGTCAAAAACTACTAGATAAGGTATCTGTAGAACCATAAACAGCAAAATTGTTAGTTGTTGATAGATATAAAACCCATGTGGTTCATACCCTCTCAAAGAGAGTATTTATAACTTGCACATATGAGAAAATCATCTGTTCAATTTTTGGGCTATGACTTCAAAATTATAAGGTAAGTATTTAGTACAACTAAAGGAGGGGAAGGGGATGGTGTTAGATAGTGAAAGTCTGTGTAATTAAAAGTGTAACCTGGTGGGTTTGTGAAATGAAATGTTAGTGGACTGGCTTCACTTTCATAAAATTGTGCAATTTTTGATACAGTGAAATGCTTCATGGATCACCTAATTCACCTAATGTTTTAGGAGAATTATCTCCTCAGAGTTGTAATCACAGCATGCAGCAATAAAGATAAATACAGTAGAATACCAATTCATGTGGATCTAGAAAACTTAGACAGAAGCCTCTATTCTTTGCTGATATTCTAGCAACTATATAGACAGATGTCAAGAAAGTTAATTCTGAAAAATCAGCTGGGGAGACAGTGGGCTGCTGTAAATAATCAGCTACTAGATTGTTGTCCTGGTTCCTTCAAAGGCACAGGACATTGTATTTAACAGATTAGTACTCAAACTAGGTTATTATCCTACTTAGTGAAACACTCTTCATATTTTCAATTTTAATATATCCTTCATGTACTTGATTTCTAGAATTTACTAGTGTTTCATTACTACTTACATCTGGCCACTAGATTTTTTTTTCCATTTAGTATGCAAAGGAATTGGATACCTGAACTGTCCAGGCTTAGAGTTTAAAAATAAGTCTTTGGACCCTTCAAATGAGACTTAAATAATGTATCAGAATGTACTTTACAGTTCATTTTCTGTCTTTTCATCATCTCTCTTGCCTCTTTTTCATCCTTCATTTATACATGGAAGGACCACATGTACTTTATTGCTATGTTTGGCTTTTCTCATTCTCACTCTCATTATCACCACAGAGGTCATAATTTTGAACAAAAAAAAAAGTACTTATTTCTCTCTTTTCCCTCTGTTCTTTTATATTCCTAGAAAGATATTGAATAAGTATTGCAGTTAAAATATTGTAAAACTGTCCTTGAATAATATTACAGTGTTTATGCTGGCACCATTTCCCCAGTATGCATAGCCTACAATCTCCACACCTTTTACTATATTTGAGATGATAATAGATGTGTGCAGATGCCTGTAAGATTCTGGTGATTATTTTTTTCTTAAAAGGAATGGTCAAATATTGTATTTCATATTCAGTCTGTGGTTTCAGCTAAAGTACCATTCCAAAATAAGTCCTATAAGAAAAAATCTTGGATTGATTTTTTCCAAATAAATTTAATTCTAGATTCATTTTCACTTTGTCTCCCTTTGGACACTTTTATCTTCCTGTGGGATAACAATGCAACAAATATTAGTCCTGTAATTAACCTTATCTATGTGTTTTGGTAAGTTTATAAAACTGTCCTGATATGTGTAAAATGGTGAGTTGGATACAATGACAGTACAAGACATGATAAGGAGAAACAAGGTATTTTCCTCACATGTAAATGTTATAGTAGGCTCTTGTTGTACAGTAAGGCTGTAAGGCTGTATTGTTCCTATAGCAGATCTAGAATATCCTTTTATGTCATTGCTGCCTATTTTTATGCAAAGCAGCAGCTTTCAGGAATTGGCATTGCATAAAAGTGTTTTTCCCCATCCTCAAAGAGATGGACATGAGATTGTTCAGTTCTATTTTCAAATATCATCCTTATTCTGTTCCCTATGGGTTTTATTTATTTGTTTTTTTCTTCAGCAGAGGTGAAAAGTAAGTGTTCTCCGAAGAAAAAAATGCATTTTGAGTTTCCTGACAATAATTTTACTGAATATTTTTCCTCTGGTGTATGATATGTATTTTCAAAATTTGTGCTCGCAATCAAACTAGATCTCCTTATAGTTGAATTCTTGACCCTAGAATCATTACAAGACCTAGTACAAAAAATTTTTTAATTCCTTATTAGCCAATGAGTAAACTACCATTTGGGTCTCATGAAGTCAATATTTTTTCATTTCTCTTTGGCATTTACTTGAGTGTACCTCTGTCAACATTTTCTTATAATTCTGTGATTTCTGATAGTTCTATTCCACCTTTATTGAGACATTTTCCAGTAATCTGTAATAAGGACAGCCAACATTTGACTACAACTGTTCCCTTATTAAAAAGAAGTGCTATTCATTGCAACTAAAGAGAACATCTTTTAACTTTGTACTAAACTTTCTATTCAGTTGCAGAAACTTTTGTCCTCTCTTACACAAAAGAAAGTAGGAGCTTTGGAGGAAATTATGGAAAGCAAGTTATCTGATGAACTTAATATTTGAATATATATGTAAAAATTAGTTTCAATATCTTTAACATGTCATGAGATCAAAGACCTTTCTTCACAGACTTCCACTATTGCTCTTCTCCATGCCTTCACTGATCATGAAATTGACCACTTTAATCTTTTAGTACCAAGCATGCTAGATAGTTGGCTAAGTCTTCTGCAGATGCTTGTCATGTGAGTGCTGCCATCACAGCTGTTATCAACAAGACTCATAGTTCACATTTCTCCTATCTTGCAATCTGTTCATTGACTGTCTTTATGGCAGTATATTGGTTTGGAAGTAATATAGTACCATTTGGGAATAAAATGACCCCAAGTACATCTTGTATATATTTCTTTCTTACCTTCATGTATGTATAATACCTGCATCTTCCTTTATTGTTTCAGTTTCTATGTTTTCTTTTTCAATTGCAAATTTGTTGTCAGCTTAGCATTTTCTTTTAAACATCTGAGCAGCTAGTGGATCTCCTCTTCCTTCATACCCTTGTTTTTTTTCAGCCAATCATTCTGTGAGCTAGTGTAAGTTTTCTCATCAATATAGCTATTGGAGTATACGTATTGGAGCTTCTTGTAAAGACAATTTGCCTTTAGGTTTTGCATTTTTCCTTATGTTTTTCTTCAAACTATAATAGCTTTTTATTTGGGGCTTGTATCAAGGATTCTGGTCTTGAAATTTCAAGGGCACTTATACACAAGCATTTTGTATGCTGATTTTAATGTGGTTAGCTACTATCTGTGTATCAAATCGTGGGTATGGGTGTTTAAGTAGCTAGCCACGTACATGAACTCCTAATTATAATAGAAGTTCCTGAACTATATGGTAACTAAAATAACTGCATGTGCAACTGAGACATTCAACTGTGTATTTTTGCATTCATGGTTGTAAAACTCATTTTGTATGTATCAAGTGTTTAAGACTTAAGTAATTGATAGTAATGGATTTGTGGTAAATTTGCATGTAAGCTATTTTTTGCAAAAGATTTCAAAAGTCCTTGCAGAAATAATGTTAAAAAGTTCCTTTGTAATTTTGTTTTTGTAGATTAAGTAATGTCTACCTTGTCTGAAGATAGATGTTAAGATACTAGCTGTAGTTTTTCAGTTTAGTGAACTTTATATTAATGACTAGACATTCTATTTATGCAAAAAAAAAAAAAATAGAAATAGTAGGCCCACAAGGAATCATTGATATAAACTTAAGCAGACATCCTTTCTTTTCTTCTTTTACTTGCATATATGCACTTGCCAAGAATAGACTGTCCAGCACCCACAGATAATTGGTCTGTCTCTAGAAAAGGTTATTTCTTTAAATTGGTGATTCAATCTGTTATGAAGCTCATTTTGCAGCTCATACTTTAAATTAAACCCTGGGGCTCAGCTAACCTCAAGATCCTGATGATATGAGAAATTTATACTGTATCTTGCTGTCGTGGTTTCGGAATGGTATTCTCCAATTTAGTACTCCCGCTATAACCATGTGCCCTTTTCCCACCCCCACTCCACCTGGAAGCACAAAAGACAAAGATCAGGTGGAGATAAGAACAATTTACTGGAAACAACAATGAGATAGGAAAAACAAATAGTAACAGCAAGAATATTAATAACAAAAGGCATAAGAAAAGAAAAGGATTTACACAGAAAGCCCATAACAATAAATAAAACACCTGATGGCTCCTCTGCCATGTTTTCTCAACCACAATGGGCCCCATCTCCTTGGAAGTGAGACTCCCTTCCTCCCACCCCCAAAATGATATAAGGAGGTATACAGTAAAAACTGGGCCCTAGCCATGCCCTCTCCCAACTAATGTAAAAAATTAACTCTGTCCTGGCTGGAACCAGGACATGTACCTTTTGCCATAATGAATAATGAGAGGAAGCCTAATGCATTGTGACAGATGAAGTTCAACGTATTTTTGATTGCATTTGCTGTGAGGATGTATATTTCTTCAATTATCAAAATAATTATCCGGACTCTCCATGACCCAGCCAGATTATTTTTAGACAAAACATTGACAAAACCAAACAAACGATGCCACTAAAAGTATTTGGGTGTCCAGGAAACCTGATACCTGAATAATAGATCACACATCCTGTAGATCAGTAGTAGAAACTTGTAGAGGTATGTGTGAATTAAATCCAGTCTATGCCCATCTTTCTGTTGGCAGTAACATAGAGCAAAATATGAGTAGTGGAAAAGTGGTTATTATTTTTAGTATTAGTACTCTTTACAGAAGGACGTGAACAGGGGTTACTTGAGCTGATAAATTTGTACATTATCCATAATTAAGGCATGGTTCACAGCACTTTGGATTGATGTTTTCAAGACTGAAAAAACATTCTGTTTGATGCCTGCCAATCTGTTTATGCACTAAATACTCAAAAAGACCAGAGGTACTTTGGAGAAAGAGGCCCATCACTTTATTCCACCCACTCTATGTCAGTTACCCCATTCACAGCTAGGATGGAGTCATGCTATCTCTTCTTTATTTATCACCTGGCTTCAGCATTCTCTCTGTTTTCACAGAAGGGATGGAAAGGGCCTTCCAAATACTTAAAGCAAGGTTGTGTGTGACTGTCTCAAAAAAGTGAGATTCAAATTCTTCAATTCTTCAAATTCAAGAACATCTAGAAATACCCTTTCAGAGTTGGTAAGTGCTCCTAATCAAAAAGCACTTAACAACCAGTGGTTGCTCTCACCTCACCCCAAACATTAAACAAATTCAGCAGGTCCTGTCTGTCATGAGTAATGTTTTGGCTTTTCTCTTAGGACAGGGTAGCTTCCAGGTTCCTGTCCATCTCTAAATTTTCATGGATGTATACAATGGATAATTCCATATCTCTTTCCACTCTGACGTGTCCGGTCATCTCTGTTTATAGCAGAACACTTCCAACAATTTCTGCAAGTATTTTGTTGTTCCAAGTCAAGTTTCCTTGTTGGGTTAGGATTCTAAAATATTGGCACAGATGATGCGAGCACAGCAAGGCAATGAACCTCACAACAGTTCTAGGTAGATTTAACTACCATCCATGAATTGACGGTCTACATTGTCCAGGATTTCAAGCCACAGACTTGTACACCCTAACTGTTAGGCTGTTTCTCAGTGGGACAAAAATATTAAATAATAAGTGCCTATGATTTAGCAACCAAAAAAAGGCAAATAGTTAATTTGCAACCATCTTAAAAATTGTGTATCATAGAGAAGATATGCAAAGAGAAAAACGTGCATATGTACACTTACTTGTGTAGTGTTAGAGTAATTGAAGAACTAAAAAAATGTTTAAGCCTTGAACTTTTAATTTTTCTTTGGTAGACAAAGTAAGTAGATTAAAGCAATATTTTTTATTGGGCCAACAAAGAGCAGTCAGGCTTTGAGACCAGAAAGGTTGCATCTTCAGTTTCCACTTATTGATCTTGCCCTTGCAGACCAGATCAACGACAAATATTTTCTGTATGCTTTGAATGGCACCTTTCTTCCTTTGAGATTTAATGTTTCTTTTTCTGATCAATAATAAAAGGAGACTTTGTGTAGAGAGCTACAATAAAAAAAAAGTTAGGAAAGCAATTCTTTTATCGTAGTTGCCTGATTGATGATAACAGGAAAATCAGAAATCTTTTTTAATGATAAAAAACGTAATTAAATGCTGAAACCACTCCCTTTTGTTGCTTTGGTGTACCCCAAAATTCACTTTAGGGTGCCCTTGAAATCAAGAGTTTGCACATTTGAGTCTGAGACAACCCAATGCTCCTATCAAAAGCATATTACTTTAAAGCATTACAAATAGTCTGACTTTGTTCTCTCCTGCTTGCTCACCCTTGCTCCCCACCCCCCTCCCCCGAAATTGGCTATATTTTTCTTTAACCTTTTTGCTGTCCAAAGAACTAGAAGGTAAGTATTGTCCCTAAGGCTACGTGACATCTGTCTCAGCACATTTACAGTTGTAAGAATTTTGCATTCCTCTTTACTTCTCCCACTTCAGTGATTACACAAACCACTACAACTTTAAAAAACAGTTCATTTACTCTTCAATCAGAGGAAAAAAGCAGCAAATTTTCATTAAAAAATTTATTTGTTTCTTTCAAATGGCAGGTCTCATTAAAATTAAAGCTGATGGATTTGGAAGAGCTCAAAACCCCTCTTTTATTTGAACCCAACTGGAAGATAGTGACTGAAAATCTAGTCCCCTGTTTTAAAAGTGTTAAATATTATTTTGCATCTTTTAGAAGAATTGTCTGGGAAGTAGAACACGTCTCTGATTAGTATTCCATCTAAAAATTGCTTGCTCAACCCTTACAGTATTTTGCATGTACTCTGTTTCAGCTGGAAACAACATATTTTCATTTTTTTGAAAACTGTTATGTAAAGGAGTTCTGACTCCATTACATTTTAAATAATGGCATAGCTGTAATACTTTTTGTGTTGCTTACAATTTTTTCTTATATAGATACCTGTAGAGAAGTTACTATCAAAAACTAGTTAAAATATTAAAAAAAAAAAAAGCCATCACAAGGTCATGGTTTGTTACTGAAGCTTTGTAGCTAGTTTTCTTTAGCCATCTCCTTCCAAACTTTTTTAAGGCTGTGACAACATACAGGCTAAAATCTTTAAATAAGGTAGCATGGCTGTGTGGATCTGTTGCTTTAACGTGTACAACAAGTATACTTAACCATGGAAAACAAATTAATCTGCTTAGGACAAAGATCTCTTGATGAAAATATGAAGTTATGGAGGAAACAAACCCAGTAATTCCTGGTTCTGAAAATAAGAAATTATTCAGTTAGGATAATAAATAAAATTTTGACAATGCTTTATTTTAATGGCACATGAATTAAAACTGCATTACAGTGAAATTGCTGCAGAACATCCGCATTAATATCAAATGAATTCATTATGACCAGCACAGTTACAATGAATACTAAATGAATTAATAATAATGAACCACTTAAAGTGTTACCTAATTGTTTTATTTCATTTTTATGTATATTTTTGTCCAAATTTAACTGTTGGGTTAATAGAGAATGACATCCGGTAATTCATTTCAATACTGAGTGTTTGTAAGTGATTACTTCCACATCAGATTCAGTAAAGCCTGCTGCATATCTAGCATTGATCATATGTCTCTAAAAGACCCACCTATTGCTCCAGATATTTTGAATCATGTTGATGCAAAACGATAAGCCAAGACATATTAAAGATTTAACAGCTCTTAATGATTGGTGATAATTGTGTTCCTTGAAATGACAACTCACCTTTTTCAAGAATCCTGGGTGTTTTATACAGGTGGTTATTAAAGATATCCTACAAACAAAGAAATGGGTGGACGCACATTAGATGGTTTTTCTGTGATAACTTCTTCTCTGCAGTCACCTGTGGAAACCTCAAATGCTCACCAAATTTGTTTTGTTTTTTTTAGCCTGTCCACTCTTGTGATCTTCGTTGCTTTGCACATATCACGACATTTTAACTTCTTCATCATATATGATTAGTATATGCCATATAATCTTATGAAATATATTTTGTAGCATTTTGACTCATTAGAAATTATACTTTCAAAGACAATGCACACTATTTCTCTATTTTCTATCAGCAAAACCTATATCCCTTTAAATCCCTTTACAATTATATTCCATATCACAAGATCCAGTAGAGCTCATGGTAGGGAATCTGGACAAATTCCTCCATGGCTAGGAACAATAGCTGCTGGTGAAGCATTGACAGCACTAAGGAGACAATGCACTGCTTTGTGAAATGTTATTTTTAAACATGCTAATTCACATATACTTCCACTTATAAAGCATCCATAGGAAAATTTATTTTATATTGAGGGAGGTGGAGTGTATTTTAATTAAGCTATTTGGTAACGCATATAAAGAATGATAACATCAGAAGGAAAAGTGTGAAAACTTCCTAATTTCAAGTTTAGTATCAAGGCACAAAATGCTATCTAGAAGTTCTGAATAAGAGGAAAACCCAAAGCACTTCAAACAAAGCAAACACAGGGATATACTTTTAAAACAAATATTTTGCCTTCATTTGCTTACTAGCTTTTATGAAGAAACAATATCTTCTGCATTCACAAAATATGTCAAATGCTTACCTATTTTAGCTTACTGCAAACTCTTGGGTTTGGGGTGGGGGGATTCGAGGTGTTCTAAGACTCAAAGGTCCTTTAGCTTTCATGGAGAACAAGGATTTTTAGAAAATATTAATTTGCAATTAAATTTTTAGAACTCCTTCTCCGTACAAATCACGTATTGAATCAAATCTGTACTCTTTAACAGTAAGTATACTGTTTCATAAACAGAGATTTCATATATTGCTATCTCTCATTCATTTGTGCTGGAGGTGTAAAGTCATAGTAAGATTAGGTGGGTTGTTCATTTTTCTATTTTTCCTTACAATAGGTCTGATTTTGAAACTTAGCTCTTGTGCAACTACGTCTTGCATTTTCTTGGGGATTATGCTACACAGTAAGATGATGGTCCAGGCAAATTGTAAGATTGCCAATAAAGCCTGCTGCGGTCCAGAAATACAAAATGAGGAAAGAAGAGTCTCATCTCATAAGATGAGATTTTAAGGCCAAACAAGGACTTCAAAGCAAGGAACTGGTGACAGACTTGTTTTACTGTTGCATCCAGCCAGGCCTCAAATACAATTTGCATCCTAGAATGCCATTTAATATTTGTATTTCATAAAATCCTAGACCCATAGAACGGTTTGGGTTGGAAGTGACCTTGAGGAATGTCTAATTCCAATCCCCCTGCCATGGAGAGCAGACAGATTCAAGCAAGAGAGCTGTCTTTGTCTTTCTTCTTTCCAATTACATTTCCACAGAACCAAGAGAATTTACTACAGATTTTTCGGGGAGAAAAAAATCCCTATCAACTTATATTTTCCCTGAGGGGTCTTTTGGTACTACAATGGTTTTATAGTATAAAACAGGTTATTTTCTGTTTGGGTTTTATCTAAACTTGAGGGTACTTGACTTTAATTACCTATCAAATGTAACACTGCATCTGCATTCAGGTAATCATCACTATTAGCTCACACATACAAACCTTCTTTCATCTGAAGAGAATAGAAAACTCTTTTTATTTGTTCTCAGTTCTAACTCAAAATAATGGATGCCACCAGGAAAGTTTGAGTGTTATGTTTATAATAGTTCACAAAGCAGAAGAGCCACATCCAAATAGATGGGAAGGAGATTGAGTGCAGAGAGGATTTAGCTGGGTTTTTTAAACTTGAGTGCCAGAGTTCAGGGTTGAAGGGAGGGTGCCACGCTTCTTTTTAGTGTATGGTCTTGACCAGTTGCTAAGAAGAGGTACTTTGTACGGCATTACTGCGAAGTAGTATATCTTGATATTATTTCTTCTCTATTGGGTTAATACAACCCTCTTTACGTGTGAGGATGCAAAGTAGGCATTTGTGAAGGCAAATATTGCTCTTTTGTCCAGTCAAACCAAACCTTTCTTTCATCTCATGTCTACAGTCTATGGAAACAAAAGGGAATTGGAAAAGTAACTGTCACCTACATATCAGCATTGTCATTTTCAAAACATGTGTTTTCTCAGACACTTTTCAAACTATCTAGGTTGCATGCTTTTGAGAGGATACTGTTTTCAGAGGTAACTGCAGTGGGTGCTCAGGAATATTTTACTCCCAGCTGGATAACTGGTTTTAGATACACCAGAATCAATGAGTCCTGTTTTCTACAAATTTGTATTTTGTAGTCTATTGATCTTGTTATCCAAAAGGTGCAAGTCCTGATAAGCTTTAACCAAATATGGAATACCTAATATATCTCTCCAGCAGTTCTTATTAAGCTGCTAAAAAGCAATTATTTTAAGTGTGGGTGGGGTTTGTTCCTTTCTCGACATATATGCTCAAATAAAGACTGCCCTCACAAGCCTTTAACAAATCAGGCTAAAGTCCATCTAAATTCACCAGTCAAAAAGCAGATAATTTTTCTTGGAATGTGCAAAATGCTGCAACCAGTCAGTTCGCTTTGTAGCGTCAACTGTCCGGTATTTGTGCAAGTTCACAAGAATAGAGAATTATTTCACTCTTTCTCACGCAAGAGGAAGCAGTGGTAGTTACTTTAACTGTGTGGGTAAACAATGCTATGCAGCTCTTGGCTACCATTGGGATTCATTCTTGTCCGTTATCACAAACATTGGTAAGAAAAAAAGCAACAAACAAACACACAAAGACCCCAAATAGATAGAATACTTGGAGCTAACACATGCTATTGTGTTTTCTTGATAGAGGCTTGCAGGCACCCTGCAAACACAGTCTTGTAAACCTCGAGGGTGGTTCTGTACATGATGGCATGGAGTAGATTTACTGTAGTGAGAAGTCATAAACTATGGATTTTCTTTTCCATTTATTTTAAATGTCAGAAGAATTTTTACCTATGATCAAGACTAGCATGAAAGGGCAGAAAAATTAGCAATTACTCTTACATAACACTTTCTTCTGACATCCTAAATATTCTGTAAGAATCAACCTTATTCTTGAAGTTAAGGATACCATGAATTTTTGTCATACACATGCTCCTATCTTAATTTTGAACAGACTGGGAGGTTCTATTTTTCAATTGAAATCTTTTCAATACCTCCTGTCTGCAGATAGAAATTGTTCAAGAGGTCAACCCTGTTTGTTTATTCCAGAGATGATGAAAAAGTTCATCCAACTTTTTTCTACTATTATTATTGAGAACAAGCGATAATGCAAAAAGGCTTCAAACATGAATAAAATATTAAGCTAGAGGCATAATTAATATAAAAAGATACAGTGAATTAGAAAGGTGGTTAATAGAGTCAGCAAACCATATATCAATGCCAGTTATCATATTTCACTGGAACACAGTAAAGATCGAAAATCAAGCATGGCAATTAATTAGTCTCGTTCCCATTTAACCTGAAGGTTGCATATGTATAGAAATCAGGTTGTCTGTGAGACCAAAGAGAATAAGTAGCTGAGTTAAAGATCAAGAGTGGTAGAAGAAAGAAGTGGAGGGGAAGCAAGGGGAAGAAATGTCTTCCTTTATTGCATTATAAAACCACTTTACTGATTTAAATCCTGTTGACAACGATCTCACCTAATTAAGAGCTTAATATCCATGACTGGAATGATTGGTATTTTTTGGAAGAATTGCACAAATTTTGGGGTTCTAAATTAATTTTCACCCCCTCAAGCCATAATAAAATTTAGTGTACTTTCCCTTCTTTCTTTACAACTGGTCATTCTTCTACTAGGAGATAGCATATTTGTTGAATAGGAAAACAACATAAACCTTCTGAATTTCTCTTTCTATCTTCTGTTCATCACTTTCTATGCAAAGATGAATGACATCCAGTTTTCACTTGTATGCAAAAGGATCAGATTTTACTAATATGGGAAGGGGCAGCTGTAGCGTGCACTAGAAAGAAATAGAGAAATAAAGAGAAATAATAAAGAGAAATAAAAAAAAATAAAGACCATCACTTTGCAAAAACAACAAAAAAATTAAAATTGTCAGTTCATTAAACCAAAAATTAAAAGTGAAAATTTTTAACAGATTTTTCAATATTTTGAAACCATTTTCTCAGTGGTTTTTTTTCATATTACAAAAGGAGTCTTGAAACTGTTAAACAACCCTATTCATGATTTTGTAGAAGAAAAATATAGGCTTCCACTTAAAAGCAGCCAATACTTCTCACAAAAGGGATAAAAATTCAAAGCTGACATTACAAATTCAATCTTAAAACATGATATGCTTGAATTCACTCAAACTACTATCATGCATTGAATTTCTATTAAATAAATTCTATCTGGTTTACTTTTTCTGTGTGATTAAGGATGGGAGTTTTATTTTATCCTAAGGACTGTATTTTCCTAGAATGGCAAAATTAATTCCTGTTCAATTACACTCCAAAACCTGGATTTTAGGTCTACTTAGAGCTAGAGATATTTAATGAAATGTTTCACCTCAAAATGTCAGTAGCAAAATTGTTAATTAGATTCTAGTTGCAAAGCTATTATTCAGCCAAAGGAGAATACACATTTCATTTCTGATATAGAGTATGAAGTATAGACAGATGAAAACTTTTGTAAGGGGAAAAAACCCAGCTTTTTATACCAATTTTTTTTTTTTTTAATTTAGTGAATAAGAAAAGCCATATTGCTTCTTTGGTTAGAAAAATACAGTGTTACATAAATTTCTCCTCTTTGTGTGAAGATGTAGCATTGATTAAGGTTGAAAAGTTAGCAGAAAATAGAGTTTCACGGGTGGGTTTGTGGGAAAGAGCAGTCGGGTCTTTCAAGACATTTTAGGGTATTGTCCTTTACCCAGAATTCTTGATCTTATTTTGAGCCAGATTTCCAGATTTCTGATACAAATATTTGTCCATCTCAAGCACTGAGTTTTCTTTTCTGGTTGGTAGGATTAAGTATATCTAAAAACTTTGACATATGAGACTTTCATACCCAAAAATCCAGTAATCCAATCTACATTTTTTACAGGATTAATTGCCTTGCAAGAGGCCAAATTCATTAGTTATCTTCCATTTTAGTCTAAAAGTTCCTTGGCTTCCTAGAATTAATTGTTCATACTCAGAATGATTCTGTGCACCTTCTTCATTTGTTTTATTCAATATGAACTGAATCTTTTCCTGTACAAACCTCATTACTTTTGATTAGACTTTCTGGTCTAGATCTTCTGTGTCATTGATATGAGTTCAAAATTGATTTTCTGTACAAAACGTCTCCAGAGACAGAAATTGTAAGTGATCCAGACAAAATAATATGGTAAAAGATACTGATTGCTATGTTGGTGTTTATAAATTTGTATGGTTTATACACAGAATATTTTAGTACTGTTGAAATGCTTTAAAATACCATGAACTTGCGCACTAGTCATCCATGAAATTCATATGAGCTTCCTGTACAGGGACCTTAATCAGTGCATAATGGAATGAATGTGCAATTATTTGGGCAAAATCAGATGCACTGGATCATTATACCTCAAAATTCATTCTCAGATGATTCATTTCTAGCATGTTGCAGAAATTATTGTAAAGAGTAGTGAAGTCGCCCAAAATGAGTTGCATTCTATGATGTACTTCCTATTCTGCCCTTTAATCTTGTAGTGTCCTAGAGCTCAGTGTTAGGTATCCAAATGACACTTCAGATTGCATCATCTGAACTTTGATTGCTGATGCCTTGGCCTGTTGAGCTTTTCCCTGTTTTCCTCTCTCTCTGGATAACACAAGAATCTCCCATACAGAGGTAATATTCTCATTAACTAAGAGAAGAAAATAATAAATAAATAAATAATAAAGATGGATTATTATTTTTTTAGGCAGTCACTGGGGGAGGCTAAAATTTGTGCATTGCAGAGACAGACTATAGTACTAGGCCAGTATTGGGATTGGAAACTAGGCATCTGGAAGAAATTCCTATTGGCCCTGTATAATTTAATAAACAGAAAGCTCTAGAGGAAAATCTGTGGCTGTGAGATAAAATTACTTCTTCTGATCACTAGCTTTTGGGTTTACTCTCACATTGCCCACTTGAAGCCAGCTAACCATGAGATTACAGTGATCTTTGTAGATCCCATAATAGAACAAGCAGAAAAGTCATCAAGCATACAAAAGACCAATATAAATTAAATCTAATTCTCATTGCATCAATATTATTCCTTCATGTTAACATACACTGATTAGAAAGGCTGAATCCTACTTAATGTATCCATGTTCACTGTGGGAGTCTTCAGTGAATACAGCAAAGCAGGATTTGATGTCATTGGCTAATTTCTGAGCCTCACAGAACAATCAGTGTCTGTACTTAAAAGCTTAAATCTACTTTGCTTTTTACATTCGGAAGGTACAAAGGAACTGCAAACACAGACAGAGCCAATTTTGGGTTGAGGATGTCTCAAAACAAGTGCCAAAACAAGCAGTTCAGCACTTTTACTTCTTCTATTACTTTGAAACACCTGGAGCTAATGCTGAAATATATATATATATACATATACATATATATATATATATAAGCTAACTGAAATTGCAGCAAAACTCAGCTCCAACTTTCAGTTGCACATAAAGCAGAGTTTTGGTACTGCGCTTGGTATGTAGATTTATTTCTTCTACTTAGACTCATGTATTGTATCACAATGTCTATCGTAAGATGTCTTCACTGGACACACAGAAAAATATTATTTCAAATTTTTGCTCTTTGAAGCCCAGTATCTCCCACTTATCTCTAAGAGACAGAATTGTGAAAGACACCTGGAAGAGCTGACACATTTTGGAGTGTGTCAGCTCCAACCTCCAAATCTGTTGGTCAGGATTGAGGATTAATTTCTGTGTGTTTTCATCACAGGATTGCTTAATGGAACTTTTTGGCCTGTTTGACAAGACTCTCAGTGTCCTTTAGCTAAATTCTGACTAGCAAAAGTCAAGACATTTTCTTGAGCCATGACATCATTTAGGGAAGATCTGCCAAATTTGAATTCTAACAAATATTTTATATTGTTGTTATCGCAAAGAAGAACAGAAATATAACTATTGTATTGAATTTCATCTGTGCTGAGGGGCCAGAGTTGTATTTCTCTGTTCCCCTTATCCTCTGTGTGCATTGTGTTTCTTGTATTGCAGTAGAATTTTTGTTGAAATGAAACAAAAATTAATTTAAAAAGAAAAAGAGAGCTAAACATCCAAAGACCAAGAAATTTTCCCTTCTGCTAGCTGTGATAACAATTAAAAATAGAATACTATAAAATTGTCCTTTCAATTGAAAGGAAAAAATTGACACAAAAATAGGCTTCTGCACATATGCAGCATGTGACAGAAAGGGAGTCAAGAAAAGGATGAAAAATAGATATTTCCTTTTCCTTTATTTCTCATTTTGCCCAATGACAGTCCTAGTTCTTATTTCTCTTGTATTAATGAATAGTGTAAAGGAAAATTGCTAGTTTCTGTGTCTATGTAACATAGGGAATATAAGATTATCCCAGTTTCATGAAGTTTCACTCATCATCCACTCTCTTGTGGGAGACTTTAACCAGCCAGATGTCAGCTGTAAACTCACCACAGTGTCAAGGAGGCAGTCCAGGTGGTTTTTGGAGTGTGTGGAAGGCAACTTCCTGTCGCAGCTGATAAGCAAGCCTGCCAGGGGTGAGGCTGTGCTAGACCTGCTGTTTGCAAACAGAGAGGAACTGGTGGGAGATGTTGTCAGAATGCCCATCCTGGGCACAGAGACCATTAAATGATGGGATCTACCAGTGAAATAAGGAGGAACCTCAACAAAAGTTCTCTCCTGGACTTCCAGAGGGCAGACTTTGGCCTGTTCATGGGACTAATTCAGAAAGTTCCTTGGGAAGCAGCCCTTAAAAACAAAGGTCCAGGAAGGTGGACATACTTTAAGAAATAAATCTTGAAGGTGCAGGAGCAGGCCATCCTTGTTTGCTGAAAAAGAAGCCAATGGGGAAGAAGATTTTCTTGGCTGAGCAGGGAGCTTTTATAGGAATGGGAAAAAAGTGGGTGTATCACCTTTGGAAAAAGGGGTGGACAACTCAGGAAGTGTTTAAGGATGTTGTTAGGTCACACAGAAATAAAATTAGAGATGCAAAAGCTCAGTTAGAGAACTTTACCTGTATGCTTCTGTAAAGGGTAATGAAAAGTGTTTCTATAGATACATTAATATCAAAAGAAGGGGGGAAAAAAACCTCCATTCTTTAATGGACATGGGGGAGGATATAGTCCCCTAAGATGAAGAAGAGTCTGAGATGCTTAACCATTTCTTCACCTCTGTCTTTAAAGTAAGACCAGTCACCCTCAGGACAATCAGCCTGTGGAGCTGGTAGACAGGGAAAGGAAGAAGAATGGACTCCTTTTAATCCATATGGAAGTAGTGACATGCTTAGCCACTTAGATGCTCACACGTCTGTGGGTCTGTGGGATGTGTGGTGATGAGTGAGCTCTGGGAGAGAGAGTGAGCTCTTTAACTGCCCTTGGCCATATGATGGAGTTCAATTTGATATAAATTAATTGGGAGCATCACACAGCTGGTACAACCCAAGCCAGAAAATTCCTGAAAACCCTGTATGGCAACTTTATGCAACAGGTCCTAAGGGATCCTACTCAGAGAGATGCCCAGTCATTGTTCACAGCCAGCACAGCTTCATGAGAGGAAAGTCCTGCTTATCAAACCTGATTTCCTTTTATGACAAGGTAACCCACCCAGCTGATCAAGAGAAGCCAGTTGGTGTAATCTCTTTGGATTTCAGAAAAGCTTTTCCCACTGTCTCTCACATTAGCCTTCTGGACAAAATGTCCAGCACACAGCTGGATAAACACATCATGGGATGCGTGAGCAACTAGCTCATGGGTCAGGCAAAAAGGGTGACAGTGAATGGGGTGACATCAGACTGGTGACCTGTCACCAGGGGAGCTCCATCCTCAGCCCTGTGCTCTTCAACATCTTCACAAATGACTCGAACACAGGACTGGAAGGGATACTAAGCAAGTTCACAGATGATACAAAATTAGGAGGAGCTCTTGATTCCCTTGAACGCAGAGAGGCCCTGCAGAGAGACCTCAGCAAATTATAGCACTGGGAAATCACCATATGAAGTTCAGAAGGATAGTGCTGGATTCTGCACCTGGGATGAGGAAACTCTGGATGTATGGACAGCCTGAGGAAGAAGAGCCTGGAGAGCAGTGCCATGAAAAGGCACCTGGGAGTCCTGGCTGAGGAAAATTTGAATGAGTCAGCAGTGCCCTGGCAGCCAAGTGTGTCCTGGGGGGCATCAGACACAGCATCGCCAGCCAGGCAAGGGAGAGGATTGTCCTGCTCTGCTCTGCACTGGGGCAGCCTCACCTCAAGTTCTGGGGCAGTTTTGGGCACCACAACATAGCAAAGATATTTAGACATTAACGAGTGTCCACAGGAGGGCCATGAGGATGGTGAAGGGCCTTGAGGGTCCTTGAGCCATGTGAGTGACTGAGGTCACTTGGTCTGTTCAGCCTGGTGCAGAGAAGTCTGAGCAGACACCTCATGGTAGTTACAACTTCCTCATGAGAGGAAGAGGAGGGGCAGACACTGAGCTCTTCTCTATAATGACTATTGACAGGACCTGGAAGAATGGCCTGAAATTGTGTTGGAGTGGTTTACCATGGGCATTAGAGAAAGGTTTTTCACCCGGATGTGAAGAGGCTCCCCAGGGAAGTGCTTACAGCACCATCTGACAGAGTTCAAAAAGCGTTTGGACAATACTCTCAGGCACATGTTCTAGGGGATGGTGCTGTGCAGGGCCAGGATTTGGACTCAATGATCCTTGTAGATCCCTTCCAATTCATCTTATTCTATGATTCTGTGATTTGTCATCAGTCCTTGCTTAACAGGGAGGTCTCAGATGACTGAACATTGACCAGAGTGATGCCCACCTAAAAGAAAGGCCAGAAGAGGATCCAAGGAACTGCAGGCCTCTCAGCCTGACCTCAGTGCCCAGCAAGGTTATGGAGCAGATAATCTTGTGTGTGGTCATACAGCACATACAGGGCAACCAAAGGACCAGATCCAGAGAGCGTGGGTTTAAGAAAGTCAGATCCTACTACAAAGCTGGTGGAGGGGCTGGAGCACATGTCCTGCAAGGAGTGGCTGAGGGAACTGGGATTGTTTAGCCTGTAGCAGAGGAGGCTCAGGGGAGACCTTATCACACTCTACAATTCCCTGAAAGGAGCGTGTAGCCAGGTGGAGGTTGGTCTTTTCTCTCAGGCAACCAGTGACAGGATGAGATGATGAACTTCTTTACGGAAAGAGTGATTAGGCAATGGAGGCTGCCCAGGGAGGTGGTGGAGCCAACACCCCTGTATATGTTTAAGAAAAGACTGAACTTGCCACTCAGTGCCATGGTTTACAAGGTCGTGTTTGGTCATGGCTTGGACTTGATGATCTCAAAGGCTGTTTCCAATTTAATTGATTCTGTGACTCTCTGATTCTGTGACAAGTAAATAATTTTTCTATTGACACTGGAGTGCTTTTGCAAAACTTTAAATTAGATACATGGAGATGATTGGCATAAAGAGCCTGACAAAAATTATTCATTTTATCAGACCAACAATGTGAGATTCAGTCTTTCCAAAACCTCAGTATTGGTTCAGATTCATTCCAATTTTCATTGCATGTATTTCATAGGAAATATTACTTGGACAATTAAAGACTCAGAAATTAATGATTTTTGTCCTTTTTGTTTGATTCATTTTCTAATGTTCTTTAGATGTACTTTTCCAAAAGCAAGTTCTCAGTAAAGAAAAATCTGCCCTTCTGAATCACAGTGTACATTATTGAAATAGTACCTGACAAGCAAGTACCTGACAAGGAAATTTGAGTAAAAACCTAGAGTCCTATTCATCTATTAGTGAAGCAACATTTTCAGTCCAGGTAGTCCAAATTTTTCAAACACAAACAATTGCTGCTCTAGAAGCAGTGTGATATCATCAGGTCAACAAAAGAAGTGTATATATTTATGCATGTGTGTGTGTGTGCATGTGTGTGTGTGTATTGAGTTTGCACTGCTCATTGTTTGGATGTGCAGATTAACTTGGAAAATGGACAGGAATTTCAGCCACAGCTGAAACAAGCAGATATGTATGGCACAACACACAGTGGACTGAGTGGGAGCTGTGCCCTCCTGGGTCTGGGACTAATTTGGATATTTGGGATTTTTTAACTCTCCGTTCTTAAAAAAAAATTCTCAAAGGTTACTGAGTGTGTAGCAGCTTGGATTATCTGGTGAATGAGGAAATGTTTTCAGTTTTTCTCAAAGAAATAAATATTTCTTGGTGGTCTTCCTAAGAGTTGCTGAAGAACTTTGAACCAAAAGAGTTTGAACCACTACCGAAGTCAGACCCATTTTAGAATGTTAACACAATAAGGCTAAGAAACATTTTATTTTCAAGAAAATTTCTTTTGTTCTTCAAGTGAAGAGAGAGACTTTTCCCTACTCTTGCCTTGTTCCCTATCTGCTTCAGCAAGCCGACAATGTACCAAAAACTGCAGAAGTACCTGTTCCAGAAGTTACACAGGTAGATCTCTGAAGTGTTTAACTCTGACTAGGAGCCTATGCAAGGTATCAGATGGGTCAGTATGCCTGGTTAATGCCTGGGTCAGTTTGGAATATCCTTAGTTTCTGTACTTTTTTCAGGAGTCAGTGTTGTAGAGGATTTTTAATGCATGGCCATGCAGCTTCTTTTAAAATACTTGCATGACCTTCATGTCTGCTGGGCTTATTATTAGAATCTCTTGTAGTAATTAAAAATGTTTCTTTCTCACTCAAAAAATAACCAGTACTGCCTTTGTAATACAAGTTTTAGTTTGGTTTGTGGTTCTATTTTTGGTGCCACTATAGGCAAACAATTGAACAAGGATATGACTATTTCACCATGTAGACTGTAGAAATCACGCTCACTGATATCACACTGCAGATTTTTCTTTTAAGCATGTAGTGCAGAGTTTTAAGTGCTATTAAAAAAGTCTGCTCTATTTCACTTAGATCAACAGAGAGCTTTGAGAAAATAAACCCTTCAGAAGCTTTCTGGCATGCTGAACTTTTCACCAGTCCCCTCTGCCTGTTGAGTTTAGTGTGTGCAAAACACAGACCTTGTGCAACAGAAAGGAGATAGCTGCTGAATTCTCTGGATATCTGTCGCTCTCAGGCACTTTTGGTATACAAACAGCTAAGATTTTATTTAATCACAATTTATTCAAACACCTCATTCAATGTATTCTTTTGACATGTCTTTGAAGTACGAGAGAGGCAGTACTAAAAGCTGTGTTTCTATGGTAGTATTCTAGCTATTCTATGTTTCTTCTTCCTTTGGGGATGTATTTTTTAGTTCTGTTAGTGCTGAAATTTTAAGCAAAAAAACCAAAAATTCAAACAAAAAAAAAAAACAAACAAAAAAAAAACCCACAAAAAACAACACAAAAAAACCCAAAAAAAACTAACCAAAAAAAACCCCCTCAAACCAAACTGAAACAAACAAACAAAAAAAACCACCACAAACTCAGCCTGGTTTTGAACATTTGGTAGGATATTTAGTACTCTACAAGAAATGCAGATGAGCATCAAGAAGACAAAAACCTGTTCTGCCTGCCACAGCTATAAAAAAGAATAAGCCCCTCACTATTTATCTAGTCATCCTTTTTCAAGAAAATAACTCTTTAGTTTCTCATTTCTTTTCCCCATGGTCAGGTTGGCTGCATCTTCAAACACTTGTAAGTACTGTATGTTCTGACATATCCTGAAGTCATGCATTAGCACCTTTTCATTCAGCAAAGGGTGAGAACAGATATCTTTTGGCAGCTGACAGCAGGGAGCAGGAAGAAAGGAGGAGAGTGAAGCTGTAGGACTAGGACACGGTGGTGGCCTAGTGGCTAGCATGGCTAATGTACCAGCTGTGAATAACCTCCTTTTTTTCCCCCTTTTTTTTATCCCATCCACCTAACAGATGTCTCTCTGTCATTGTCATGTCCTCAAGCTATCCTAGTAAATGATTTGATTATAAGTGAGTCACTAAGGTGGCAATTGAACCTCTTCACAGCTCAAAATTGTTGATGTGTGCACAGATAGTGCAGCAGTGTGGGTGTGTGTGAGAAAAAAGAGCAGGAGAGAAGGAAGATGAGGGAGAGGGGAAAAGAGGGAGGGAGAGAGAGAAGGAAAAGAACTGTCAAGGTTACTTTGTTTTGCCTGGAGAATCAAAAGGGAGGGCAAATGAGCTGCTGGCTGTATTTGGCCTTTTGGGTATCCGGCAACAAGTCAGTTCCATCCTACCCCAGCAGATGTGCATATCACTTTGAAAGATTGAAAAATGAAGAATGCAGGGATCTGTGTTATATATACATTTTGGTCTGTGGAAAGAATGTTAATAAATATACTGAGAGACTGCAAATTTTGACAATATAAATAATGTGGTATTTCAAAGTCTGTCAGTAAATTTAATTGAATTTTTCAATGTAAAAATATAGTTTGGTTATAAATTGCAGTCATGCTTGACATCAGTTGGGTGTTAGGAGATATTAATTAGATATTGCTCGCTTCTTCTTTCTGATTTCTTTATATTAAATGAATTATCAGGAAAGAGGAATTTGCAGGGATGCAGTATAGAGATTTTTATTCTTCAAAACAAACTGCCTGGTAATTTTTAGTGGAGGAATAAGTGCCTTTTCAAAAACATTGTCACTGTACTGTCTGAAACATGCCCTTCCCAATATGAACAAAATATGGAAAAGCTAATACATTTTAATACTTTGTAATGTTAATAAGCTAGTGTGAACAGTAGCCTAGGGAAAAAATGGTACTAGTCACCTTTAAAAAGAAAGAGAATAGCAAGTAATTGTACATTTTTACAGTAGACTGATGACAACATTCCCTGCAACTTTGAACTTAGTTTGGCTGTCACCATCCTGGCAAACATTCTGCATATCAATCAGAGAGTATATTTCCTGCATGACATTTGCAGCATAATACATAAAATTTGCTTATGTGATCTTTACATTTATTTATCCTCTTGGTATGTAAATATATTGGTCTCCACATATATTTTATGCTGCAGAGGTGATGTTAAACCCTTTCATAGGGCTATATTGACCTCTGCTTGCTTGGTATCTGCAGATTGCTTCTCTTTAACTGCTGGATTAGCCATTCCTACAGTTAATCATGGTGTTTTTCTGCAGAAGGTAAATGCAATCCTGGCACATAGCTGCACACAATTACTTACATTGAATCATATTTTTCTAGGCTCATATGACTAATTATTGAATGCCTTTGCTCTCATTTTGATAGCTGCTCCAATAATTTCCATAATCACCAAAGAATAACTTGGCAGCTCTTTTGTTTTATGTTCACAGGAGTCTTAGGGGGCAGTATGATTTGTGCATGGTCTCTGGCACTGTGAGCAGCAGCCATGCATGTTGGTCAGTCTGTCTCCTTCTGGATGATAGCTCTTGCTCTTATGTAATTAGCTCACTACAACAGAGGTTTGATGTCTGCCAACTTTCTTAAAGTAAATGCTGATCAAACAAAACTGCTGTTCACTTGCCCTTCTTAGCTGAAAGGGATTTTTTTCTCTCAGTTCTTGAAATCTTTTTTCCCCTGAGGTTTTTTCCCTATTTTTTGATAAGCAATTCAAGGTGCCTTCAAGACGTACATAAATACAATACTCTGAATTATTAAACATAAAAGAAGTAATAAGTCTCTGCTTAAGTAGAGAGGGAATGAAATTATGTTTGAAGGTAGAGAGTTAAAAATAGCATTTAAAATAGACCTTGTAGAATCCACTTACATCTTTGCTCAAGGGGAGAAAATACATATCAGAGATATCCAAACACTGGCAAAAATACATCTCTGTGTGTGCACAGTGTAAACCTGACACATGTATTGGTCCACCTAAAGTATTTGTATTAACTGAAGAGGGGATTAAGAATAAGATTTCATATAGCTGCCCAGGTCACTGCAATATCATGAATCCACAAAAGTCTCAGCCTGACCCTGCTTCCCTCTGTGACAGCCACCTCCTTTTTCCTTGAAAATACCAGTAAAATGACCACATTAGTCCTTTGAAAACTGGAGGCTGTTTTTTACAAGTCGAGACCATCTGAAGGGAATCTTGGTCCCTATTATCCTTCATACAAATTTCTGTGGAAACCCTGTCTTTTGCCTTCTTCATGCCTGCTGGTTGTTTATCTACAGCTGTTTATGTAATAAACATGGTCTGTCTGTAAGGCCTTTGACAAACTGGGCATATCTCAGTTCAAAGTAGATGCAGCTAAAAATTCATCAGTTGCTTTAGTATGGCAGTAATTTTACTGACCAAAATTCACTTGCACAGAAATTAGAATAGGAATTTAATGAGATAATAGACTGGTGGAGGCTAAGAGAGAGATTAAAATGTGTGGTAAATTAGAGAAACTGCTTATCTTTTGGCTGGCCTATAACCTTATATAAATAAGTATGAGTAATATGGTAGTTCATAGTTGCCTTAATGCAGGCACTGGAGTGCCAAATATTAAGATTAACATGGAAGCATTCTTACACCTGTCTGCCAGTCATGACTTCTGGTTTTCATCAGTACCCAATGTCAACTAAATGCATAGAGTTTTTACACAACCTGCTTATTTACAAATTGAATATGAAAGGAAAAATATATTTATTTCTCCATTATCTTTTTCTTTAAAGAACTTATGACTGTGTAATAAAATCATTATGTCCTCATTATCTATTATTGCAGAGTTTGATTTATGATTTGAGTCCCTGACAGATTCCATCTGACTACTCTAAACTGACTACTCTTGTATTTCTTAGGTCCACTCCTAACAGCAGACAGCTGTTACTGTACCATCTACAACATAATAGGTATGTCCTATCTGTACATCGTGTCATTGAGCTATGTGATATGGAGAACATGACAAGCACCTGATTTTGCAGGTGTGATTTATTCTGGTAGGCTGTCTTCATCTTAGATCTATTAATTTAAAGACTTCCTTTCATTCACGTGCATCCTTGAAACTGGGTGAGATGAGATATTTTTAATTTCTCTTAACCCAGGGTTTTTACTTATGTCTTGCAGAAATAAAGGGAGAGGTACATTGAAATAAGCATTAGTGAAGTGGTGACATACAAGGAGTAATGGGTGGTGGTGGACTTGTGAAAAGTATAGTGTGATGTTATCCTGTTGTGTATTTTCAGGGCAGGTCGTCAAAGAGCATTTTCGGAAATTAAGTCTCAAATGCTGATGAGGTGTCCATGCAATTCTTTGATAGCAGCTGTCACTTCCATTGATGCATGTGTGTAAATACATAAATCTACATGTGCACGTTAAGATGTGGGCCCTTTGCACTGAGATAACATTTCTTGTTTTGTCCCTACTTGGCACCCCTTCACTGACGTTTGAAATCTTAGAAACTGTATTTTATTAGATAGTTCTGTGAGGTTCCCAAAACTTGTTCAGTGAGCAGGTGAATATTGTTACAGACACTTAAAAGATAATGAAGACTTGGAATTGTCCAGTGAGACATCCAGTGTCCTCCAGAATATGTGAAGTTCCTTGGAGCACATGATTCCTCAGCTGTTCCACGTGTGCTCATGCAGCTCTGTTACAGCAGATAACAAGTTGCTACGTCACATTTGTCTTGTAGCACTCCTTTATTTTCCCACATTTGCTTGTTAAATTTATTTACATTCTTACACATTTAGCTCATTGTAAAGCTGATTTCATTGTGCTGGTGAAATCAGCCCTGACAAGAGCAAAAATCCATATCCCTGAATAACTCTTAGCCTAAGAGTATACCACACATATTTTGTAATCTTAGGTGTATGCTACAACAATTTCCAAAACAAATTATGGTAACATCTGTGAATCAAAGCTTGGGGTAGCTTATTTTCAAATGGAACTTAAAAAGTTCCTTGTTATTTACATTTAAAGAAAGTTTTGCCCTGAAAACTGATTAAACACTGATTAAAGCTGTATTCTGCTGCTTTGTTGTGGTTTTTAATAAAGTCCTTTTTATGGTAAAATGTAAATAAAAAACCAAATTGGTTCATTCACTGTATTTTTAAAGCAGGTAAAACGAATGACCTCCCTTTTGAGAAAACATGTGATCAAGCAAAATAAAATTTACATATTTGAGAAAATATTTAATGAACTCACTGGTTAAAATGCTGTAATTTTAGAGCCATTACTATGTGTTCTAAATTAATTGAGACCACTTTCCTTGAAAAGCCTTCCCCCTCTTCTCTCTCTTCTGCCCTAAAGTACCAAAAAAAAAGGACCCAAGGAACATAATGTGGGAGCAAAGATCTTCACTGGTCAGATATGCTGACTGCACAGTCAAGTGTAAGAACCCACAAGCAGAGGAGTAGCTATTCATAATCTTCTCTCCATAATAATTTGTCTCGTGTTAGTTCAAAGAGAGGGAACTCCACAAAGATCAAACACACTTTTTCTTGAAACTGCTCTTATTGTAAATATTTTAGCTGATATTTATTTTTCTTTTCTTTCTGTTCTGAAGCATACATATTTACTATGCCAGTAATGTTTGAATTTTATAGGTTGAAGGACAACTTAATTCTTGTCTGTAAAGTGAGATTATTTCAAATAATAATGTGTAATCCTTTGGTACCAGAAACTATGAGAAATTCAATTACATAAACATAAGAAAATAAGTCCCCAACACCAGAATTTGTAACAGGTCAAGAATTTAACCTGGGTATAACAGCAGAGGCCAATGTAATTTGCCCTTTAAGTGAACTTTATAACTTGTACTGTTTATGTCGTTTGGTAATATGATTTAAGTGTTAGATCTATGCTTCATTATTATTCACAGATGGCAAAAAATATATATGTTCTCCCTGTGCATACCAATTACTGCTATCAAATTTCTTTTTTGATGGTTTCAATGTTCTTATTCTACAGAAAAGTGAAGATGTGATTATCAGTTTTCAAACCACAGGTTAAAAAATTGTAAAAGTACCAAAGACCCGTTTCAGGCCCAATTATATGATGCCACAACTTTATTGAGTTATTCGCATTTGAAGTAACTCCTCCCCTCAGTGCAGCTCGAGCCTGCCCTGCTGTGGTTTCAGGAAGAGCTAAGGATTGCCCTGGCCTGGGAGCAGCACCCACTAGGAGATTAATATGAAGCTGTGGAAAAGGACTTCAATGGAGAAGGTCCATTTGTGTCACAAATCTAGTTGATTTGGTGGTGAAGGTTGAGGCAGGAAACTATCAGTGCCTATGGTGGCCAAACCCAAACTGCAAGAATACCATTTTGTTTGGCATTTAGCTGACAATATATTTCTGATTACACTTTCTAGATCCCCTCTTCACAGTACTCTTTTATTGCCACCAATTCAAGCAGTATAAAACGCCTATATTGCTAAACATTTCTGTTTGCAGCCTTTATTTCTGTGTTTCAAATTATAAGTCTCTTCAAGCTTTGGGGTTTGGTAATGCTAATTAATAACAGTTTCCACTGGAGTTTAGCAAAGTGAGCAATTCAAAATCATGTTTTGTAACACAGGATTCATACTTCTGGAAGAAAAGGAAAAAAAAAAGCAAAGAGAAAGGAGAAAAGAGAAAGACAAAACCAAACCCAAGTTCATGGTATTTTAAAAGATGTTTATGTAAGACAATGGGGATAAAACTCCTGGACAGAGACATACTTGCCCCTACATTCAAGTTAAACTCTTCCCAGTAACTTTCTGTGAAATAAAATCCAAAGTACTCAATTCATCCTTGAAAACTGGATGAGACTCTTATAAATCTAAGATTACTTACAAAAGTTTCAGTATTATTTTCAAAGAACTGAGTTTCAATTTAAGTAGACTGTTTTGCATCAACATAGGTTGACGTACCAATAGAAATAACCTTCTCCTTGAGCTGGAGGCTCCCTTACACATTGTGTACATGTTGCAAACATATTGCAAACAAATATCAACCTTTTGATGGCTTTGGAGGACCCTTCTAACCACTGTGGCTTTTCAGAAAGAAAAGGAGACCCATGTTTGTCTTTTTTAGGGTTTCTTAAAATGCAGTCACCTGTCTGGATTCATTTACTTTGCGTTGGATCACAAGAAAATTAATGATCAATTGGAAGTGTTGGACATAAAATACAATTGTGAAAGGACAACTATTACGAAAAGTCAGTCTCACAGTATATAAGGATGTAAAAGAATGTGGCATTGAAAATAAGCAAAAATTACCATTTTCCTGATATCTTTCACCTCTAAAAATGCAGAAACTGAAATATATGCATGTATTGCAGATGTGGACTCCTAACAAAATAAGAAAAGAAACATACAAAATATGATTTCAGGGAGAATAGTAGCCATTTCTTCAAATGTTTCTCAATTCATTTATTTACATTATTTTATTATTTATATACAATGCATAATAGACCATTTCTTTTTCTTTTATATTCATCACACACATAATTTCTTTAAAGTATTGTATATGTATAATGTTAGGAAATTGGTAATTATCAATCTGTAATTTGATTAAAATACAGCAATTTTATACTACAATTATTATACTGCTATTATTTTGCTACTTATCTATATATTAACCTATGTTTTCTACATACCATTGCATGATATGAATATTTCTTTATGAGGAAATAAATATAGTTTAGTTTTTCTCATGGTATTATTCTGGTCTTGAACTTCCTATTCTTTGTTCTTCATTTAAAGTTTTACTTCAAGGAATGTGTCTTCTGTTAAAAAGCACAGATTTTAATGGAATTACAGCATTCACTGTTTAAGCTTAAAATCCATGTTTGTGCTCTGTATTAAATAAATCACTTATCAGAATGTTTATCTATAAACTATATAAAGTTAGACCAAATTTCTTATTGCTTGGACACTTACAGTTGAGCTATTTTACCTGACATTTGTGCAAGAAAATCTCTTAGGAGAACTGGGTTTTTCACACATATAAGATTAAAATGTGGCACATATTTTAAATACTAACCGGCATATTTCTTGCTGCAATCATTTTTCATTGGATTACGAACATATGACAGAATACTTTCAGAGGAATGGGACAAGATGGGATTTACCTGAACTGACAAGAACAAAAAGGTTTAATGAAGTCTAGAAAATGCACTAAAGGTCACATAAGAAGAACATTGCCTCAATATTGAAAGTCATTTGCAATTAGAAGCAGAAGTAATTGGATTCTTGTGATACCTCCTTCTTTCCTTTCTATCTGACACACATGGACATTACCTATGACCCTGGATTAAATATTAATAAAATGCAGATTTAAAATATTAAAACTTTACATTCATGTTAATAAGTACTGTCAATCTGTTGAGACTCAACATATGGCTAATTTAAGAGTTAAGATCAGATGTTCATAATTCTCTAGATTACCAATGTCTTTTTTTTTTTTTACCTTCAGCATTTCACTGTGGAATTAAAAAAAATAAGTCAGTATTATTCTGAGACACCTGGGAAAAAGAATCATATTTTCAGTGTGATCTGAGATCAATAATGTTAATAATGATTATAGACATGTAAAATTTTCTCATTAGGATAAATTCTAGCCTGTTAGGTAAGAAGGTGTCACTAATTAGAGGAAACAAGGATTATGATTTTGGCAAATCCTGATATTAATGGGTACGTCTGCACCATCCAAATCAAAGTAAAACAGAACCAGTGGAGTTTATTTTAAGATTTTTTGTTTGGATTGCTTCAATATTTTTTTCTAAATCTTGGTAAAGAAGAATATTTATATGCATATAAGCACAAACTTCAGCTTGACACTCCAGATAATTGCGAATAGTAATAGATATTTTGAGTGATAGTTTGAAAATTGTCATTTGGGTAATTTCAGAATTTTTCCTTGATTCTTTTCAGAAGCTCAAGATCTTGATCACTAAGAGGCTCTTCAGGGGTATAGGATGCTTCTAAAAGCTCTATTTGAACTTGGAACAACAGTAACCTATGGTCTTAAGAGTGGGAAACAGCTAACAAGAAGCGCAATCATGGAAGAGACCAGTTTGTGGAAATTATAGTAAAATTTTATTTTTATTTGAGTACAATACCAGATGTTGTGAAAGTTGGATAGAGTTTCCACTATTTTCTTCCATCTAAAATGGTAGATCCAGTTTTACAAGAGCAGCTTTATTTCTCTCCTTTAATTCCTCATCTTGTTTTTCATATTGAGATCTGAACTGCCTTGGTTATGACTGATTCTAGCCCTCCCTGTTCTCTCTGAGCTCTGGACCATCTGCTAACATGGAGATAGAGAAGGATTCTGTGGGAAGAAACACAGTAGACCTACATACAAAACACATAGCTAACTGGCAGGGGTGAGGACAGATAGGAAGCTTTGATCTCCACAGCTATTATCCTCACTTCTCATATAGGAAAAATGAGAAAAGAGGAAGCTAGAATTCGTTAAAAATATTGTTTCAATTTTAAAGCTTTGAAAGGGAACTCACTCTAGGGTGAAAGATTTACACCCCACTTTTTTTTTCCCAACATTGAAGGAATTTATGGAAATGTTTTTACATTAGATTCAGTCTGAAATATTTCATTAGCTGCTTTTTAAACTTTTCTACTTTAAAAAATTGCAAGAGACTTTTGAAAGATGACCAATGTCAATGAATTCATCAACAATTATAATTTTATAAGTTTCTTTTATAAGTGTTTCTAAGTTTTTTTATAAGGTTATTTTTCACTTTTGCAAGCATCTCTAAAAAAATTCTGATCAGTTCCCTGTGTGCTGTTTGCTCAGTATCAGGCAATACATCAGTACCAGAATTAGTTTTAATCTTCTCAGTCTTAATCTTCTTTGTTCTGACCTTCAATGCTCAGCTCTCTCTGTACCGACTCCACTAAAAGCATTTAAATCAACAGTACAATACATTTTTGACAAGGAAGTTTAAGCATAAGCAGAATTAAGGAAACACTAGTTAAAAAGCCTAATCTGAATTATTCTGATATGCAAACTTTGTTTCTTCTACAATACTGTGTATGCCGTGCAATGTCTTTCCAGTAATCTGTACTGCCAGTTTTAAAGTGATAGCATACAGGTTAAACTGGTGTGAATAAATCTTTTGAACTTCTGATTACTGGTCCTTCTTTTTCTGTTTCTATAGAGATTGCAGTTAATTCAGCAAAAAAAGTTAACCAAATTCTCTTCAACTGCCACGTCCACCCATTGTAACGTCAGGGACTAAAATAGTCTCTCAAAATAGCCAGGGAGACATACCCAATATTTTGGGAAAAGGTTGCTTGGCCTGGGTTAAGACCAAAGTGGAGAATTTCTGTGATGAGGGTAGGTGGGCACGAGGAGAGCTCAGGAACTCAGTTTTATATTTAACATACACATTACTAAACAATCAAAAGCAATCACAGTGTGAAATATTCACCCTACTTTCACTGCAAAAAGAACACATGGCCCATGAAATTTCCATTCATTTTTATAGATGTAAAATACATGGCATATTTTTCATCAGAAATATGATTGATCTTTGACCTGCATAAGTCAGGTAATAGTTTTTCTCATCTCTGCCAGATCTTGGGGCTCCCAGACGTGAACCCTCAAACTGTACACTCTGCTTTTACCAAAGTATACTGGATGCAGCAAGGAATCTTGTTGTTTCCTTTCTTTTCTGTTTGAAATCTGTCCAGCATTATAGTAAAGCATTGCTACATCTACTGCCTGGTTCTCCTTTATCAGAACCATGTATTTCTAAGATCCATGCTATGTTGACACACAGGAAAGATTTGAAGACTGAATCTTTAGCTTATGGGCAGATTCAGAGAGGGCTGTAGTAATAAGTAGAGCAGCAGAAGAGCTTCAGGTGATGTTTCCCTTTATGTTCCCCTGCATTTATAAGAAAATTTGTCTGTGTTCACTACTAAGGAAAGACTGGGGGAAAAAATTTTTACCCAAATTATGGGCTATGTGTGGGGACTTTTGATGATAAACCAGTAAATTCAGGGTGTGTAAGAGACCTGCGCTTCCTTCCTACATTAATAAAGTTGCACTAGCTTTGAACCTGTCTCCTGGAAAAAGATAATAAGCATAGGAAGTTTATCAGACAATGGCATTTACTGGTTTATCTGAAAGAAAACAAGAAGATATTGAATTAATATGAGGAAAATTCAGAAACTCTTTAACAAATAGAGAGCAAATATTAGTCTCTGTTCTTTCTTTAATATCTTGAATTAATCTGTCTCTCTTTTCAATGTAGAAATGTATGTGACATTTTTTTATTCTTACAAATAATCAGCATGAATGCAATCATCAAAACTACTAGTATATAAACTTACTATTCTATGTAGTTTAAAATTGATATTGTAAACCAAACATTTAAATCTAAATTCTTTTCCAGCTAATCAAGAGCAGTAATTAAACACCAGGTTCCTTGAATCATATTCTATCACAGCCTCCATGTTTCCCATCACACTACATATGGTCCAATTATTTACAGATGACAAAAAAAAAAATCCCTGCTCAGATGTTAAATCAAGATGTTTTCTTCACTTTCAAATGGTAGGCTGGCAGCCAACTTTTACAGTGAGCTATTCTGAGTTAAAAATAAATAAATGAATAAATAAATAATAAAAAATAAAACCAACCAACACCAAAAGAAATAGAAAGGAAAAGAAGAGTTTTGGACATTAGGCCCCTCAATACCAGGGCCTGCCAAAATGAAGCAGTTTCTGAAGTGTGTGTTCAACCCTGTGTCAGAATAATTTCTTGGAAAGTTTATCTTTTTTCTGCACATTAGATGCAAGGCTAGAAAAATCAAGAGAGAAACGTTTTATAGTCATAAATAGGTAACGTGACTTCAAAGCATAGGCAGAGTTTTCCCATTGGTACTTTGGCAGCCTGAATTTCATAGTTTAAATAGGAGAAGATTAAAGCATATCAGCGTTTGACTCTGCCATAGTGCCACTGGAAATTTAGAGTGATTCCTTTGTATGCTTTTCTGAAACAAGTATGAGTACAGAAAAGAAACAAGGTCAAATACTGAGCTTTTCCAGTGCAAATATTAATGACATTTTTATGAGATTCCATTTCAGAAAAAGAAGTGGGGTCACAAGTTCTCAGGCCACAAACCACAGGAGCTCCACTGGAAACAGTTAACCTCCAAAACTATCAGAGATTACAAGACAATGTGTTTTGAGTGTGCTTTGTCCCTTTTTTTTCAATATATTCCCACAAGGCAGGGAAAAATAAAGAATGAAATGAGGTCCCAAAGACAGGAGCATGGTATGTTCGAAACTCATCTGCATTTTTACTTGGTTTTGTATCACAGGGACAGCAGGATTAACATGTTCTCACTTATTTTTATTCCAGCTTTTAGCTTCCCCAGATGTTTGAAGCTCTATGATGCAAATTTTTAATCTATTTGTTTCTGATTGTCTGGAAGTTGTTGTGTATAAATTTAAAGCTAAAACGGTACAAAAAGTGTAATTGGAACAGAGGGTTTTGCTTGTGCCAGGGGCTCTGCTGAGGCAGTGGAAATACTCTGCCCCGTGGGCTTCCAAAACTGATTTCTCTATGTGACTGAGGCAGTGACTTAAAATGTACTTTCAAAATAATAAATGAAAATAATGAAATAGATAAATATATTATGCTTTTTAGTTTATTAGTGGTGAAAGATAGCCCTTTATCAAACAACTTGGAACACAGCAAAACTGGCTTTTTTACATTCTCTCTTCCAAAAGCCTTTCTCCTGAGGCACACAACACAAAAAATAACTACATTAACTATACAAAAAACAGCCTTTCTACCCCAGCTGCTCTAGTCTGCTGTCCAAGCCTTGAGTCAAGTTACATCTATTTCTCAGTGTTGCTTTTGTTCAGAAATGTATAATTCCCATTCATAGGCATACTGTGACTGCCCAATAATTGTGTATTTGTGTAAAAGGAGGAGAATCAACTGCCTTGATAGTTGCCATGATCCTGAGCACCTCATAGGCAAATTTTTCAGGCAACATAAGGAGTTTCTTGCCACTTGCAGCCGCAGCTTCCGGGACGAATTGCTGATGGGTAGGAAAATGCTAGAAGGTTAATGAATTTCAGCAAGCAGTTATGGTGACAAGGTTAAACTTGTGTGCTTGAGTTTATTGGGGACTTGTATTTCCTGATATACACACAGATAAATTGTATACTATTTTTGAAAAAGAGTAAGAAATGTCTATATTAATTTCACTTGAAGTTTTCAGCTGCCTTTTGAGGGAAGTCAGAAGAACAATGTCAAATTAGCAATACCAATTACTTTATTGTGGACCACTTTTTTGATGAACGAAAAAAAGGATATTAATTGCAGCCTTGAAAAATCGTCTTGCTCTGCTTTCCATGGACATATCATAGATATAACACGCATTTTAAGATGATACACCCATTAGTTTTAGGGCAATATTTGCAAATGAGTTAGATATTTTCTGTATTTAGGAACAGAAAGAGTAGTGATATTTCACAAGATGATTGCTGTTTTAATCTTAACAATTAGGAACAGAATGGCAACATTTAAATATCAAGAAAACGAGCATGTTACATAACAGAAATTTTAATGTTGTTTGAAAGGATGAAAGGAAATGTGTGCACTATAAATAAATTTTATACTATTTCATACAAGTCTCAAAAAAGTAATAGGATTTTAATGAAGGCATGACAAAATAAAAAGCCACCTTTTTTCTTTTTAACACTGAAAATATTTTATGTCTAGACTTAAAGGTTAAGGAGGAAAATCAGACAGTAAGACTTCTTTGTAGTCCACGATGACGGCCATGCACAGTCTGAAACCAGCTCACATAACAATGTGGTGAGATTGCATAATTAACAAATTCAAGGTATCTGAATTATGATACACTTCATAGATCAGCAGATGAGTCTTGCATTTACATTCCTGATATGTAAAGGTTGTATCTTAGTTTGGAAGACAGGTGTCTGCTAAGAGAAGTGGAACCCTCCCTTAGAATAGATAATGTGATCCCCCCTTCCCTCCAAATTATTTTAACTTTGGAATCAAGGGCTTTCAGGCAAAGGTATGGGGAAAAGGAATAGCAGTTCTTTACTAGTATCTATAGCAGAGTAAACAAACAATAATAAGAATAGCAACGACAAGCAAAACCCGCAAACCAGTGGCAGATGTCTTTCTGGGCTGCCGAGCACTTTCCCCTGTGGTGTAATCACGGTTGCAAGCAGCAGGGGCGCTGTTGAGCTCCCGGCCGGGCAGGGCAGGTGCGATGACTGCCGAGCGGCTGCAGGTGACGCTGTGGCGCAGGGTCAGGTCAGCCTCACGCCGCTGGTAATGGCGGCCGGGCTGGGCCGCAAGCAGTGCATGGCAGGCAGCTCAAAGAGGCGAGCGGAGTGGCACGGGCTGGGGCTGGTTCTCCCGGGCTAGCCAGTGAGGTGGCAGGGAACTCTGCCGTCACGGCAGACACTGCGGTGCATTATGGCAGGCGGGCCGGGTGGCAGCGACAGCTGGACTCTTCTGCAGTTGTTGCAAAAAGAGCGGCCAGGAAAAGCGCACACTCCGGGAGGGGAAAAGGGTTGGGTCCCGCACCTTTTCCCCAGCAAAAGTTCACCCAGCCAGGAGAAGAAAAGCAGAGCACAGTTGGATCTCCCACAGTCACAGCCAGAAGCCAAAAGCAGTTGCTTTCTTCCTGGTGTCTCACGAGCGAGTGTCCATGATGGGCCAGAGAGCCCCTCTACTCACCACACCCAGCTAGCCTTTGTCTCTTACAAAAGACTTAATGGCCATGAGCACCTAGATATTTGTTTCCTAGTAACTGAAGGGAGAAAAATTCCAATCTCCCCAACCTCCAACAGGTTTCGGTTAAATATATGTCACAGCCAGTGACATAAACTGAACGAAAATTTAGTCCTAGGTTCTGTCCTTGTCTCTGTCCATCACACATGGCACGTCCTTGAAGTACAGTTTATGGCTTAGACTCTCAGATTATCTTCCCTGAGGTGACATGCAGTTACTTAAACAAGCGAATATTTCTCTGCTTTTTTCCAACAGAAGGTCCTAAGTTTTTTGGTGTGGTGTTGAATCTAATTAAAAGTTTGGAAATATTTTGAGCTCGCCTAATGAAATTTACAAATATTAAATGACAGCTGAAGTACTACCAAAGCATCACCAGTAGCCTGCAGAGAGAATACAGTAAGAATAAACTATAGTTCAGGGAAAAACATCTGGTTTAGTAATGAATTCTGTTTGAAAAAAACATTGTTATTATCCATCTGGGTCTGCAAGCGCATATCTGTAAGGTTATATTGGTGTTTTCCAAGAATGGTTGAATAGGCTATGGCTCATTACAGGTATATTTAAGTGGAGATTTGTCTTGTCGGGATGGAGAGGGAAGACGGGAAAAGGAATACCTAGCAATTATAAAAGCAACATTTTGCATATCAAGTGTTGCCTCCCTCCTGGGGTAGCCAAAATTCTTTCTGGCTAGTCCAGGTTTTGAGCTGGAAAACCAGATGCTGATTTGATCTTAGGACATTTTTCCCTAAGATTATGCAATCATGAACAAAATAAAGGTAAAATAAATGCAGAAAGGTTTGTGGGATAGGAGTAGAGAGGAGCCTTTTGTGCATAACAAATGCAAAGGACTGAAATGAAGAATAGAATCCTGAACATTCTTAGAACACTTTGATAACAGATACTTTTTAACATTTTGTACACCTAGAAGTCTAACTTGTCTCATTGCATTAAACTATTAAGTTTCTGTTTTGAAATTTTGGGGGGTTTTAAAAGGAAACTAAACCTCAACTTAAAATATAAGTTGTTGCATGTGTTCAGGCATAATTTTATATACAGAGTTTAGGTTTTTCTGAGCCCTCCAGAAAGAGCGCTCGACACATAAAACTTTGAAAACCCGGAGATTAATTAATCCTTAATTGTTATTTGTAGGGCAAGTCTACACAAACTGTTGGACTGAAAAGGATTATATAGCCCAAAATTAGTGCTTGGGCCATGAAACTTTGAAAACCAGAAAACTAATTCTTCCTTACTTGTTATTTGTAAGGCACTTCTACATGTGAAATAGAATTGAGAAAACATTTATAGGACAATAAATCTGCAAAGCCATAATATAAGACATCATTTGTATAATGTATATAATATTACATATAGTACAACTAAAAGTGATATTTACATTCTTAGTTTTCCTTATATTTTATTCAAAATGTGAACAAATTGTTATCACTCATGGAGGAAATATGTTTGATTTTTGAAAAAGAGTGCTTAATTCAGTTTTTCTACTCTCTTCAATTTGTAACACAGTTAATGGTATGAGAAAACTCATTATGTTGACCAAAATAAAAAGTAATTTGAATGAGACAGAAAGGACTACCGGGGTTGTTATGAATAAACTATAATTAGCAAAATTATGTCAAATGTAAATACATAATGGAAAAACCAAGGACTGGATCTCAATTGTTAGTCTTCAGCAGCAAGAGGTGCCGTAACATTAGAAAAAAGTGTAGCCAAACCTTGAGAAAATGCAGCTGAAGAAGAACTACGAAACGCAGACAAATGAAGCAAAATTATTTGCCTGTATTGAAAACATGTACTCGTCCATTTTTAAAAAAAATTTCCTAAAGTTGTGAAAATACACTACATTCAGCTGCCTTAGGCAAAAAAAACTTCCTCTGTTTCTCCCTATATTTACGAAACACTAGATAAAACTAGAAGATGATATTTCAAATCCACTTCAATAACCTGATTCCTAGAGGTTGGACACCTGACTTGACCAAAAATCATACTCAACACAGAGACTTCAAAAGCTATTTGGACTAATGAAAAATGACGTACAAGACAGGTCTGAAGCTAGACCTCTCCTTCATAAGATAAGAAATAAGGTCTCAAGGAGTATTTATCCCCAGTCTGGAATATCATAGTGTGTCTGAAACTTATATCTGCTATTGCCTGTTCTTCATCTCCAATGCCTCTCGCATATCTGCATTGCAAATCAAGTATTCACATAGCTTCTAAATCATTACAATTTTTTTTCCAGACTTAAGTTCTTGGAGGAAGAATTCCCAAATCATGCCACCATGTTTTGGAGCAGTGTCTCTGTTGGCACCCATGAAGGAATGCACAGGAGGCAATGGAAGAGAGTGAGGAGCAAGGAGTAGAGATCTGGAAAACTTAAAACTTGGTGTTCTCACCCACCATCTGGAGTGAGTAGGGAGAATATGAGTTTTCTGTGTGGACTTGTAAGTGAAGTCTAAGGATTAATTGTTGCCTTAGTAGTTGTGTAGTATAAATTAGCCAATTTAGTTTTAAGACATGCATGACACTTTTGTCACTCGTTTTTGTTGCCTTTACTAAAGGAATTTGATACTGGAAGTTTAAAAAGAAGAAACTTTTGTAGGTCACCTATTTCATCTTTCTGGCAAGTCTGAATTTTTCCCTGCAGTACACTTTCAACTTCTTTGTCATTTTCCAAATTAAAAACAGAAGTAATGTGTGTAAAAATATTAAATTAACATTTATTTGACAATAAAGTAAATTACATTTATATGTGAACGTCTCAATTAGCCCTGCAAAGCTTCCTTTGGACCACTATGCTGTTAAATCAGTAACATATTTTTATGTTGCATTAAAGCTAGATACAAACTCTGTGTTAAGGAAACAGCACTTTAATTTTCTTTTCAAGTTCAGAAATTCTAGAATGATTTATATATATGGATACAGAGTGATAGCACTAGAAACTGGTTTTGTTTATATACAAAATGGAAGTACACATAGAAGCAACTGAATATTTCTTCTATTCCCTGACAATGTGTAGCTACAATTTGCTGGTTAATTCTCTTTAAATACAGTAAAATTTTTGGTTTTAAAAAGAGAATTTAACTTGAATTTCGTGAGTTCTGCATCCACTTAAGTTATTTTGTGGGAAATAGACATGAAATTTATACTACAGTGCTTCAACACAGCCCTTTTGGCCTTATTTTTTAATGCTATAAAATCTACTCGTGTATAAACAGCTTGTAAAGTCCAAATGAAAAGCTATGCTCCCGTTGTGCAGTGAGGTAGCTGAGATGAACGTTACATGGTCTTGATCTTCTCCACCTACTATCAAAAAGGACGAAGTTAAAAACTCTGGAATGCTTATTTCCACCAAGATTCTTTGCTGAGATAACTATCCTGTATCTATGATGGAATTATGAAAAAGCCCAAAAGGTAAAGACCCCTACCCTGCATAAGAATCCAGACATTCACAGAATGGCCTCTTGTGGATCTTTCTGACATGTATAGGAATACCTAGGTTGTGATTTCTTACTAACTTACCCAACCTGGATACCCTTCTTGAATGGCAATAATAAGGTGTTCATATGTATACTGAGGTTGCATGTATTTAATAAAACTTCTGAAGTGGTTGCTGCAGTTTCTATTCGTGCAGACATAAACTACAGGATTTGTCTTCCAACAGCCACGTCAATTCTAGCAGCAATTTGAAGATGTCAGTCTTCCTATATCTGCACCAAAAGAGTAATCAGATTTATTTATGGGAAAAAATTGTTTACTACCAATCATCAAAAGCTAACTGATGGATATCCTGGTGAATTGTCTGATGGATCTTATATGACAGTGACATAACCCACACAATCAAGACCTACAGGATTTTTAGACCAAATTTTAAATTTTGGAGACTTCTGTAGAAAATCAGATAATTGAGTAGAAGAATAAGTTATTTCCCATACTGTAACAAATAACAAGACATCAACATATGCGAAAAGTAGAAATGAAAAAATGTTTTCCTCCTGTTTAAAATTTTATCAGCGAGTCTCCAGACTTGATCTTTTTTTGTTGCAGACCAGAAGGTAATTCATAAGAGTTACCATGAATCCTATTAATTCTGACTCAAGCCAAAAGTCTGGGTACTTTTAAGATCTCACAAGAAGACTTGTTAAAACATTTCTTGTTTGAAAACTTTTAAATGTTAGACAAGTACAAGAATTTTAGGAATATGCTCTGAAGCATGTGAGGTTCATTGATAACTACTGTTTTCTCTCAGTTCAGGTAGAGAAACAGTCAGATCCCATTCTAAACAGAACTAGTTCATAATTTTTTCCTATTTCATTTTTAACCTTGCTAAGATTTAACCTGATGCCTCAAACACATTAAAATTCAAAAAAGAAAAAAAAATCTGATCATAAACATAAGACCACAAAAGTGGTGGAACAGAGCAGTTAGACACGACTCTGCAGGTTCTCAGTGTAAGCCTTCACAACATTCACTTTCCAAAGTGTCTTGTGAAATTGTCTCTTGTTCCTACTCAAGTAATAGAAAAAATTAAATAGGCAATGTGTGTGGGCAGATTGGAAAGTGAGTTAAAAATGTGCTATCTTTTTCAATTAATTTTTAGCATGTATTAGTGAACCTAGTGACTGACAGAGCAATGAAACAGGCCAAAATCTACATCATAAATTGTCCATTTGTATGATGATCTTGCAGGGCTGGTAGATCCAGTGGTACAAAGTTCTCACAAATACTGAAGATCCTGATGAACTTTTATCTTTTCTCTTTTTCACTTCCAATTTTTTAATTCAACTAAATAGCACACTAGCTACTGCAGCATAGTACTCTTTACCATTGAAGTTGAGGAAAATATGACAAGGTTTAAGGAATTTCTGTCTAGTCCCTCTTTCAGATACTAGTTACTTCCCTCAACAACAACAACAGCAACAACAAAAATCTAGATTTTATAATGTGTGGATCTGTCAGCCTGCTATATCCTTGGGCTATTATTCATCCTTTCATCCTTTCATCCTTTAAAATAAAGATTTGCCTTGGCTTGATAAACTAGAACCCTGGAGAACACAGTGAAAGTTTAAATTCTATAGCCATTCTTGCAATTCTCTACAAAAAAATGAGCTAAATTATCTAATTGCAGAACCTGAGTTGCAAATCTTACAATTTACACAGCTGAAATAATTTACAATTTTGCTCATCTAATTTTTTCCCTTCTTCTTAAGCACATGATTTGCTGCAGAGTAATTTGACTAGTTGCACAACCCTTCAGGAGTCCAATTTTTGATGCTGAATCAATGAGTAAGATCCTTGTGTAGTTGAAATTACTTGGCTGCTGTTATCTGTGCAATACAAATCCTCTCCTACATATACACTTTTTTGTATTCCATAAAGTAGCATGGTGTAAGTAAACATGCATTCGTCAGTGGCACATAGAACAAAGTTGAAGAGGAACTACCTAATGAATTCAGAGGACATTCCACTTAGCCTCTCAAAGGAACTTTGCATCAGCTTCCGAAGGATTGTTAGAACATTGCTATGCTGTGATTTTTAACATTTTCCCACTGTGACAAAAAAAGGACTGGTATTTAAAACAATTGAATCAGTATGTTATGTTAATGTAAAAATACTATGGGATATTTCCCTTCATTGACACCTAAAACTGGAGGCAGGTAACAAACAAGAAGCTATTCTTGGCATAAGCACATAAACCCACAAATCTTCTACTTCACAACTGAGATATTTTGATACTTGGTGCACACAGATGAAAAATATTCCATGTAAAAATATTCTCATTATGTTATTCAAGGTGTTCTTGCAAAGAACATCATGTTCCCCATCTGTGTTTTACTCTGCTCAGTTCTTCCTCCTGCACGGTTAGTAGTTTCTATAAGTGACATTTGTATCTGAAATATACCTGTAATGAAAAGAAAAATTACACACTCATAAAAGAGGGAGGAGCAGATGACCTTCACACTATTTATCTCTGCTCAGTTTGTGTAGTAAGACAAGGCATCTCTCACAAACCCTTTGCCACTTCTGTTCTGCAGGATGGTGCACTGGAAAATATTTAACAGTCACCTTGAGGATGCCATCTCGACCACATATTAATATCCCTTAAACAAATTAGATCAGTATGACAATGCTACTCATATTCAGTTATAGCTCTTTAACCATTTATTCTGGAAAAACAAATTGAGAAAAAGTTCCATGAAAAAGATAGATAAGATTCTGTAAACCAACAGCGGTTTATGGGATTGTATTAGCTACTGCATAGTGATAATTTACTGTAAGATAATTGCCCCTGCATAGAAATGGTTTGCTCATTTTCAGAGTTTTGCTACATTTTCCATCATGATTTTAAATTAAATTAGTCTGCCCAATTCTTAGCATCCAAAATATTGTAATTCCTCTAGCATTTGTTAATAAATATGTTATGATTACCACTGGAAGGATTAGAAGAATTTGGAAGCTTTTAGAGGAGAGGACAAATGGATACATGAAAGATTTTTTAAAGCAAGTAAATAAAGATTATTCCTTCAAGGTATTAAATCTAATCTTAAATCTCTGAGAGTCATTGCACTCTCATAAATTTATCTTGTAAAACAGACAATATTAACAATTTGCTGTTATCAGACATTAGGAACAGAACTCATAGTGCATGATGGGGTATTTTTAAAAGGATGTTGTTGATTCGGTTGGGTTTTGTTTTTTCAAGGAAGGTAGAAGTAATATGCTTATATAGTATTGTTTATGAAAGATTAAAAGTTAAGTTATCATCTCATGAACATTTAACATAGGTTTATCTTGACCTCCCTTGTTTGATCAATTACAGATTTGAAGGGAATATTTTGGTTCGCTTTAAGGTCCGTGTAAGTCCCTTTTACATGACATAGTTAATATATCTAACTCACCCAGAAAAAAGCCAAACAAACATATATTTTTCAGTCAGCAAAAAGACATCTTACAGGAAAAGAAGAAACAAATTCGAGCATTAGAACAACCACCCAGGAAACTTGGGGGAACAAAAAGTGATTATTGTTTGTTTACCTAAAAACAGAATAAAAACAATTAAAAAATTAAAAGAATACCTCAAAAACTTCATTTTTCCATTTCTAAATAAGCTCTCGTCTTGCAAAATAAAAGTAAAGTTAGGATTGTACAAGTTATCAATGTGGTAATGATCTCCTGGGCCTGATTCACTGCCCACTCTCCCCAACCCTCCCTTACTTTTACATATTCTCCAAGGTAATAAGCCTGCCACCACTAATGTTATAAAGTAGTAATTGTGCCTAATTGGTAGGGAGGTGACAGACCATTCTGGTAATGTTGTGAAACTGTAAGAAAGGAGGAGTGAGAACATTCACAGACCCAGTAGTAATTATCCACTAATTTGGCCTGTTTGTGTAGGGACAGCTCATTATAGCCCTTAAGAAACCCCAGAATAAAGAGAGAAAGTAGGTAGGAGGTAAGGTTAAATAATTAGTGTTCAGCAGATTTTTCTTTTTCTTCTTTCTTCTTCTCTTTAATTCAAAGAAGAGGATTAGGGAGGGAGAAATGTGATAAGTGTAACAATTGGGAATGGTGTAACATCGCCTTTTAAGTGACTTTTACAAATTTGAAAGCAAATACAAATAATTTACAAGGCACTGTGGGCAAAATGATATATTTCAGTTGTCCTTATAAGTAGGACAGTACTTAACAATTTTAATTTTATGGCATCAATCTTATGTACTTTGAGTATTTAATAAAACCAAATTTTAGATTGAAATGGATTTTTAACCCTAGTTTTCTAGTTATTTTATATTTTTATTGAATATCCAAAAGTGCACTTCAATTCAAAGTGTAATTTTATACATTTCTTTTAAGAATATAATCCAGATTTTTCTAATCTCTGGGGTTTTTTCAGTACAAACTAGATAATGAACTGCACTTGAGAGGTCTCACTTTAGGCGTTTAGGCTGCTTTTTCTCAATTCCTTCCTGTTTGAATTCCAGATACTGCTCATTGTTGAACAGATTGTTTTATTTTATTTTATTTTATAAAAAATACTGAAATTAGAGCTATAGAATTAGCTTTTGCTTCATTTAATCACAATTATATTTTTTTTCTTCAAAGGATATTGTCATGGGTTGATTCTATTAGTATTTAATCAGGCCCATATATTTAAAGGGCAAGTATGTTGCACTCAATTCTAAGGTTTCTGTTTGTGTCTGAAATTCACAGTAAACATTCAACTTCATGTAATGTGTCTTTTCCTCTGTCCTCTCTGCCTTGGCCATCNGGTTTTTTTCCCTTTTCCTCCCCATGTCCTCCCTACCTTCCTTGCCTTCTCTCTGGCCCGAGGAGCCTGCGGGGTGGGCTGGCCGGTCAGACTCCGAGGAAGGCCACGCCAGTGAGTGAAGGGGCGAAGAGTCACCAGAATCCACCAGCTTCACTGGCTGTGTTGTCAGCTCATTACAGGCACCCTTTTCCTTTTTTCCCATGTTCTTCTCAATTTCATTCTGTGTTAATAAGCAGTTCAGGTTTTTTCCCACTTTCCCTTGCTGTTGTTAATTTGTTTCGTTGGAAAGGGGAAGCCCTTTTCCCATGGGAGGAGGCGCTCATCCCAGAGCATTTCCTCCTGAACCTTTGTCTCCAAAACCGAGACAGCATCCAACACAGGGTTTCAAAATCCTGTAGCTGGGATATCTTGGTTTTGGTCTAGATGAAAAGAGTGGTTAATTTGTACTATCAGTCCAAACCTTCACCTCTCCACTTAAAACACTAGTCAGTATGGCAGTTAGTGCTCTGAGCTTTTATTGTTTTCTTTAAATACAGGCACCTGTTTTTCTGAGCTGAGATGCTACCTCATTCCATGTACATCACCAAACAGCCAACAGATGGTAATTATGTTCATTTTCTGTGTGTAGTGTAATGTCCTTCAGAAGGGCTGAAGAGAAAGGGGGACCAGAGAAGAATATTAAATTGTTTCTTCTCTGTCCTAACTATTGCCAAAATACTCTTTTCTCAAATGTGACCATTACAGTTTAAATAAAGAACTGATTAATATAACTGTCACTGATTAATAAAACTTGCTATTGCCAAACAAATTGCCTTCTTTGGAAACATTGAAGGGTTCTTTAAAATTGAATTTCATTTAAGTGGTGTTCTTTTTATCTGGTATTTGTACTTGTAAACCGCTTTTATAGTATCTGTCCTATTTACTCTCTTGATCTATTCATGTTTTTATACATGTTGCATAAGTATCTCTCACATGTCATACACTTATAAAATAGATTATATTTATTATAATAGAAAAACATATTTGATGTTATTATAGATTATGAGTGAGCACTGATGGGACATTCTCCTTATCCAGTTTAATTTAAGGGAAAAAATCAGAAATTCAGGAATTAATAGCAAAAAAGACTGACAGATAAGAAAATTTGAATCTCAAAATAGAAAAATACTGAAAATACTGTTCCATCTTTTATTTTAAAAGAGCTTTTGGTTTTTGATTGTTTACAGCTGTCTTGAAAAAATTTTACTCTCTATATATATATCTGCCATAGCAATTGAAATCTAGTTAATCATAAAAAGTTTTTTGTAGAAGCACATTGAAAAATATTCACAAATAAAGAAGGATTGGGTGGGAAATTCATAGAGGAAAGATCATAATGCCTTTCCTAGTGTTAGTCCACTGTGTAGGCTTTATGGCTTGGCATACAGGATGCATCTGTTTTCTATCAAGTGGGACAGAAAGGCTGCACTGCTGCTACTAAAGTTTCACAGATTTTCCTCAACAGGTTAAGAAAAAAAAAGAAATAAGTATCCTTTGATTTCCTAGACGATAGTACACACACACACATAAAAAAGCTTTCTTAAGTAAAACTTAAGACAATCAGAATTAATTAAAATATGGACTTCATTTATTTTGTAAAAATAGGAAGAAAATTTTGAGTCTATTGCAATTCTGACATCTTTGTTCTATTTTCATTAATTTGTTGAGTTTACTGATCACATTATATGTGTTAATGTATGGGCCAGAAATCAGGGCTCTTAGTATTCCCTCCAGCCTCATGAGTAAATAGCTGTGAGTAATTTACCTCTACTGCAAATTAATGCCAATTTTTCTACCTGTATTATTTGGACATCCTTTCCCAATCTTTATCACATAGTGAAGTTCTCATCAAAGTTTTTTGTGTTGAGTTCTCTGCTTGAAAATCAGGACTTTTTTTCCAAAGTAGCTTGCAAATTTATTTTGCTGTATTTGGGGTGTTTACTAATGACAGCTTAAAGGAGGGGAATGTTTGGAAACAGAAGTGCCAGAAATCTGCAGCAAGAAACCATAGTGCTCCTTCTGGAGGTCTTTGCTCTGAATGTTCCTGAAAGTCTCAAATACAAAACAGAAAGAACAGTGTTAATAAGTATGAAGTCAACTTAATTTTTCTCAATATTTCAGTCTTCTAGTCCTCCATCTTCCCTTGTAAAAGAACGTTCTGTTGTACCTTAAGTCTAAATTCCAAAGACGTATTGCAAGAATAAATATGATCAATATCATGGAGGTCTCAGTTACCAAGACCATGGGTCCATGGTATATCTGGTAGCATAGAAAGCTTGAGAAGTCATAGATAGTCAAAAAATAGTGCAAAAAGTGAGAAGATATCTGCACATTTCTGGACCCCTGCTACTTTTACTCGTTGGCTTATATTTCCCAAAACTGATATTTGATCTGAAAAATACTGCAAGTCCTTGTAAGAAAACTATAGCTTTACACACATTTCACATTATATTTATTATAAATTTCATGTTTATTAAGTTTTTAATATATGAAGTTCTTAAGTTATTTTAGTCAAATGAATTTGACTTCCTGTATAATATTGATGTCTTAAGAACCCATGCTCTGAAAAGACCTTGAATTCTCCAAACCATATTGCATCAATGTAAACTATAATATTAAACCTGGTTTATAAAACTGGATGATTATGATCCATCACAGCAAATGCATTGCACTTGGCAGATCAGGATATTGGACTGAAAGAAGATACAAGACATGCCCAAAAAAAAGTCAGCTCACCTTCCTTTCTGTCTTTTGAATTTTCTCCAATAAATGGTTGAGGAAAATCTGGCTTACAATGAGCATATTTTTATTCAAAAAATTATGTGCCAAAAAAAAAATAGACACTGATAAATATACCCTTTTCTTTCAAAAACCCCAAACATTTCAAAACACAATATTCCTTTCTAAAGGAAATTCAAACAAAACAGAAAATAAATTCTATTTTCTGTTATTTTTAAGCACAAACAACTTGATTAACAAAAAGGTTTCAAAATATCTAATACTGATGCTAAGAAATAATTCTGCTTCATTGTCCTGGGGTGACATTATGAAACCACTTTATTCCTTACCTGCCTGCTTAATGCCCACAACCACTGTACCTGTAAGATAGACCCGAGGGGCAGGGCCTGAGCTGGGTCAGTTCAATCGAACCCACATGTGCAAGGCAGCTATAAAAGCGGCTCAGCCCAACGGGCAAGGGGTCAATGGCTCTCGGAGGGGCGGTAGGTCAGCAGCTCTCAACTGAGATGAAGAATTTGGCATCCAAATTGCGGGGCAAGTGAAAGTGGGGGGGAAAAAAAGAGGAAAACCCACTCTGATTTGAAGCGCTCTGTATTGAGGAGCAGCATTAGAAAATCACCTTCCGGTTTGTTCAATAATTTTTTTCTGGAACCTAGCCCTAGGTATAGGTCCACAGCTGTGGGCAGTTGGGTCCCTGGCTTATGCTTTTTATGAGTCAGGAATAAGAGTCAGGACCCCCATTTTAATATGCCTGGGGTTAGTGATTTATCAAAGTTTGACCAAAGTAATGGAAACCATCGAGAATGTACATGCTATGTCAGTTACCCACTCTGGCCTTGGTAGTTTTCTTTTGGAATGTATTGGCAATTACACCCAGTTTGTTGGGGGAAAAGTAGGGGATGATAATTCCTAGCCCTACATCTCCTTCTTCCCCTTCAAATCTGGCACGTCACCTTTTCAAAATGATCAGTTTCTCCTGGATGTTACCTTCTTTTTATGTTACCTTCTTTATACCACCTTCTTTTTATGCTGTCTAGGAGGGTTCCTCTATGTAGTTTCCAGCTTTTCTAAACTAAGAGCAGAGATTTCCAGAGGGGTTGCCCAGATACTTGCCCAAGTTGTGGAAAATTCTTAGTGGTGTGGGATATGGGAGGACATAGGCCAGACCCTGAAGCAATTTTCAGACCCAGTAGCTTAGAACTTCCCTGTTGATCAAATTCAGAATCCAGCCAAGGTGGGGAAGTATTTGAAGGAAAATTGTAATAACATTGATGAAAAGAAAAAGCTTATTGCAGTGTGCAGGGTCCTGTCTAAAGCATACCACACACTGCTAGATACTGTAGGCCAGAAGGTACAGCCAGAGGGTCGAGAATAAGTCATCAGACACCCCAATCACTCCAGCTGGAGCTAAAACAGGTGGGGAGCCTAATCCGATAACAATTGCCCCTGTCCAGATAAGAATGCATAAAACCAAATCCATTCGCCCAGTGCATGATGATGGGCAGCCAGGACCTTCGCAGCCAGCACAGGAATCTGAACCTGAAATCATTATTGAGTCCCTGTCCATAGAAAGCCTTCATACCCTGAGTAAAGATTACCACCTACGGCCTGATGAAACTATATTAAGTTGGATGGTACGAATCTGGGACCCAGCAGGCGATGGCACAATTCTGGATGGTACTGAAGCGAGGCATTTGGGATCCCTGTCCCATAATTTAAGTATTGATCAAGGGATGACAAGGGGGCTGGAAGATCTCAGTATCTGAACATGGCTCTTAAGAAGTGTAAAGGAATGATACCTGTGCTGAGAAGATCTCCAGCTGCAGCTAAATCCTTGGCAGACCATGGAACAAGTGATTCAACGCCTGAGAGAACTGGCACTGATAGAGACNCCAATCACTCCAGCTGGAGCTAAAACAGGTGGGGAGCCTAATCCGATAACAATTGCCCCTGTCCAGAAAAGAATGCATAAAACCAAATCCATTCGCCCAGTGCATGATGATGGGCAGCCAGGACCTTCGCAGCCAGCACAGGAATCTGAACCTGAAATCATTATTGAGTCCCTGTCCATAGAAAGCCTTCATACCCTGAGTAAAGATTACCACCTACGGCCTGATGAAACTATATTAAGTTGGATGGTACGAATCTGGGACCCAGCAGGCGATGGCACAATTCTGGATAGCACTGAAACAAGGCATTTGGGATCCCTGTCCTGTGATTTAAGTATTGATCAAGGGATGACAAGGGGGCTGGAAGATCTCAGTATCTGAACATGGCTCTTAAGAAGTGTAAAGGAATGATACCTGTGCTGAGAAGATCTCCAGCTGCAGCTAAATCCTTGGCAGACCATGGAACAAGTGATTCAACGCCTGAGAGAACTGGCACTGATAGAGACCCTATTCTCAGAAGACCAAACAATTAGGAGCCCCGACATGGTAAAATGTATATCAGTGATGTGGCTGAAACTGGCATGACACGCACCACCAGAGTACACCCCTGCTTTAGCGATAGTGACATGGAATTATGGGGAAGAGACAGTGAGTACCATGGTGAGGAGGCTCCGGGCGTATGCTGACACTGTGCACGGCCCAACACACGCAAGGATCTCAGCTGTGGAAAAGAATCTGTCAGAGAGCACACAGAGTATTGAAGATAGGATGGAGAAGACTCATCAGAAACTCAGGAAGGAGTTAAAAGAGGGCTTTCTCCAAGTCACATCAGTACAGACCAGAGGCCCAGTTACCCGAAGCAGACATCCTGCAGCTACAGAGAGAGGGTACACACCAAGAGGTGAACTATGGTTTTTCCTGTGTGACCATGAGGAGGTGGGATGGAAAACCAATGTCTGTCCTCACAGCACAGGTGCGTGAATTGAAGGATGGTAATGCTCGGAGAGGGAGTTCCACCAGAAGGGAAGTGGCTCAAGTTTCCAATGACAACCCAAATTAGAGGAGCTCTGCCTCTAGCCAGGTAGAGGCCAGGGAAAATCACGTCTTTTGGACATGTGGATTCGATGGCCTGGCACATCAGAACCACAAAAATACAAAGCCTTGGTTGACACTGGCACACAGTGCATCTTGATCCCACACATGGGGGCAGAACCAGTTTCTATTTCTGGAGTGACAGGGGCATTGCAGCAGTTGACCCTGCTGGAAGCCAAGATGAGCCTAACTGGAAGAGTGGAAGAAACATCCTATTGGACTGGCCCAGAGGCCCCATGTATTCTGGGCATAGACTTCCTCTGGAGCGGCTATTTCAAAGACCCAGAAGGACTCAGGTGGGCCTTTGGAATCGCTGCTGTGGAGGCAGAAGGCATTAGGCAATTGCCCCCCTTGCCTGGGCTGTCAGAATTCTTCTGCAGTTTGGCTTCTGAAGGGCGAAGAGCAGCGAGTGCCAACCGGCACCTTGACATTGCACCGCTGGCAATACCAGACAAATAGAGATGCTGTGATTCCCATCCACATGCTGATTTGTGAGCTGGAGAGTCAACAGGTGGTGAGCAAGACCCACTCATCCTTCAACAGCCCCATCTGGGCTGTGCGCAAGTCTGAAGGGGAATGGAGATTGACTGTGGACTATTGTAGCTTGAATGAGGTGACTCCACTGAGTGTTGCTGTGCCAGACATGTTGTAGCTCCAGTACGAGCTGGAGTTCAAAGCAGTGAAATAATATGCCACTATTGATATCACGAATGCATTTTTCTCCATTCCCCTTGCAGCAGAGTGAAGGCCTCATTTTGCTTTCACCTGGAAGGGCATGCATTACACCTCGAACCGACTGCCCCAGGGGTGGAAGCACAGTCCCACCATTCATCATGGACTGATCCAGGCTGCACTGGAAAAGGATGAGGCTCCGGAACATCTGCAGTTCATCAATGATATCATTGTGTGGGGGAACACAGCATCAGAAGTATTTGGGAAAGGACAGAAGATCATCAAGATTCTCCTGGAAGCTGGCTTTGCCATCAAAAAGAACAGTCAAGGGGCCTGCCAGAGAGATCCAGTTCCTGGGGGTGAAGTGGCAAGATGGATGACGTCAGATTCCCACTGAAGTCATCAATAAGATCACTGCAAAGTCTCCACCAACTAACAAGAAGGAAACATAATGTTTCCTTGTGTCATAGGCTTTTGGAGGATGCATACTCCTGAGTACAGTCAAATTGTGAGCCTTCTCTACTTGGTTACCCACAAGAAGAATGATTTCCACTGGGGCCCTGAACAGCAGCAAGCCTTCACCCAAATTAGACAGGAAATCGCTCATGCGGTAGCCCTTGGCCCAGTCAGGACAGGACCAGAGGTGAAAAATGTACTCTACTCTGCAGCCAGGAATAATGGTCTGTCCTGGAGCCTTTGGCAGAAGGTGCCTGGTGAGACTTGGGATCGACCACTGGGATTCTGAAGCCAAAGCTACAAAGGGTCCGAAAACAACTATACCCCAACAGAAAAGGAAATTCTTGCCGCCTGTGAAGAAATCCAAGCAGCATCAGACGTCATTGGCACTCAAGCATAACTCGTCCTGGCACCCCAACTATTACCCCAACTATCCAACTGCTGGTGTGGATGTTCAAAGCAAAAGTTCCCTCTACCCACCATGCCACCGATGCCACATGGAGCAAGTGGATTGCCCTCATAACACAGCACACCTGTATCGGAAACCCAGATCGCCCTGGGATCTTAGAAATAATCACGAATTGGCCTGAATGTGAAAGGTTCGGTCTCGCTGATGAAGAAGAACAAAAACAAGTGACACGTGCTGAGGAGGCTCCACCATACAACCAACTGCCATCAGAAGAAACACGCTATGCTCTTTTCACCAACGGTTCCTGTCACATTGTAGGGATGAACCATAACTGGAAAGCAGCTGTATGGAGCCCCAAATGACAGGTTGCAGAACCCACTGAGGGAGAAGGTGGATCGAGCCAACTTGCTGAAATTAAAGCCATCCAGTTGGCTCTAAACATTGCTGAGAGAGAGAAGTGTGATGTTTCTCTCTGC
>VZRM01005895.1:0-28658 GCA_013397955.1 Grantiella picta | reverse complement strand
TGGATGGTAGCCAATGCGCTGTGGGTATGGCTGGAGAGGTGGAAAAAGGCCAGTTGGCAGCTTAAGAGGAAACCAATCTGGGCTGCTGAGGAATGGAAAGACATTGCCAGCTGGGTGGAGAAGGCACCTGTGGAAGTCCGTCACATAGATGCCCATGTCCCCTAGAGTCGAGCTAATGAGGAATATCGAAACCACAAACAGGTAGATCAGGCTGCTCAAATAGAGGTGTCAGAGGTAGATTTGGATTGACAGCACAAGGGAGAGTTGTTCCTAGCTCGATGGGCCAATGTTGCCTCAGGCCATCAAGGCAGAATTGCCACCTATAAGTGGGCATGGGACCAAGGGTGGACCTAACCATGGACAGTGTCTCCCAGGTGATCCATGATTGTGAGATGTGCACTGCAATCAAACAGGCCAAGCGGGTGAAGCCCCTCTGGCATGGTGGGTGGTGGTCCAATTACAAGTATGGGGAGGCCTGGCAGATTGACTACATCACACCGCCTCAAACATGCCAAGGCAAGCACTATGTTCTCACAATGGTAGAGGCCACCACTGGATGGCTGGAGACCTACCCTGTGCCTCATGCCACTGCCCATAACACCATCCTGGGCCTTGAAAAGAAGGTCCTTTGGAGGCATGGTACCCCAGAGACGATCGAGTCCGACAACGGGACTCATTTCAAAAACAGCCTTATAAACACCTGAGCTAGAGAACATGGTATTGAATGGGTGTACCATATCCCTTATCATGCACCAGCAGTGGGGAAAGTGGAACAGTGCAATGGTCTGCTCAAGACCACCTTGAAGGCACTGGGTAAACTTTCAAAAACTGGGAGAAGCACTTAGCTAAGGCCACATGGGTAGTTAACACCCGAGGCTCCACCAACCAAGCAGGCCCTGCCCACTCCGAACTCCTACGTACAGTGGATGGAGACAAGGTCCCAGCAATGCACATCCGAGGACTTTTGGGAAAGACTGTCTGGATTAATTCTGCATCAAGTAAAGACAAACCCATCTGTGGGGCTGTTTTTGCGCAGAAGTCAGGTTGCACCTAGTGGATAATGCAGGGGGATGGAGAGACACGTTGTGTACCACAGGGAGATTTGATGCTGGGAGAGAACCACTTGTAATATTCAAATGACCATGTGTTTGATGAATGTTGCTGCCACTGTTTGTATATAGCTGTATATATATGTATAAATGTTTGTGTTTAGAGTAGAAATGTACTGATTTGGGCATTAGGCTGACGGTAAGGAACAAGGGGTGGAATGTCCTGGGGTGACATTATGAAACCACTTTATTCCTTACCTGCCTGCTTAATGCCCACAACCACCGTACCTGTAAGATAGACCCGAGGGGCAGGGCCTGAGCCGGGTCAGTTCAATCGAACCCACAGTGCAAGGCAGCTATAAAAGTGGCTCGGCCCAACGGACAAGGGGTCAATGGCTCTTGGGGAGGCGGCAGGTCGGCAGCTCTCAACTGAGAGTTTTGCGAGATGATGGCTCTCCATCCCGTGCTAGTTTTGAAAGAGGTTTTGTTTGTTTTCCTTTCCCTCTCCCTGGCCTCCCTACCCTCCTTCCCTCCAGCCCAGGAAGCCTGCGGGGTGCCCCGGCCGGACCGAGCTGCAAGGAACACCACGCCCGTGAATAAGGAGGGGAGGATTCACCAATATCCACCAGCTCCGCTGGTTGTGTCATCGGCTCCTTGCAGGCACTCTTTTCCCATTTTGTTCTCTTTTTGGTTTTTCCCAGTGTCATTTTTGTGTTAATAAATATCTCAGTTTTTCTTGTGTTAATAAATATTTAATACCTTTTTTTCCTCCACTTTCATTTGCTGTTGTTAATTTGTTTCATTGTCAGAGGGAAGAGGGGAAGCCCTTTTCCCTTGGAAGGAGGCACTCATCCCTGAGCGTTTCCTCCTGAACACCTTTGTGTTCCAAACCAAGACATTCATGTAAGAAATCACAGCTACAGACAAAATACAGAACCTGGGAAATTTCTGAAGACAAGATGTACACCTGCAGTCTCCTAGGAAATTAACTTCATCCAAATGGTAGACACAGCTGTTGGGAAGATTCTTGCCATGCAAGTGGTGAAAAACATTCCTTTCAATCAGTCAAAGAATGCGTTCATGAAATGTGAGAAAAGCACCGGTTGTACAATATTTAGAGAGAGCTGAGTTAGAAAAGAGGGAAGTGGGACATGCTGAGAGAGGCAATGAGCACAAGTACAGAAATTAGAGATAGCAAGTATTTATTAGTTGTTAAGTAGATTAGGAAATAGCAAGCAAATACGTAGCACTAGCCCATACCAGATAAAGCTGAAGTTTATACCAGATTTCCTTATAATTTAGAGAAATATCAAATAAATGTTTCGGGTTTATATTTGCAGGAAAACCTAATAGTGTATTCTTATTGTGAGGCAAGAAATTTAAGTTTCTTTTCAAGAATAATGGAGGATATGAAAGCAGATATCAAACAACGTATTTTAGTAAAAAAACAATTTGACTTACATTCAGTCCTGTAAATCTTAGAAAATCAGGAGAAAAGAAGAATATGGAAAGAAACCTAACACTGTACTAACATTTGAGGAAGAATAAACCTCTTAATTCAAACACCCCTGCATTTTTGAGCTCATATTATTCCTGAGGAAAAAAGAATGGAGCATGCGACAAGGACAAAAATAATGAGATATTGAAAGAGAGTAGTATGTCAACCAACCTGGGTTTATGAAGAGTAGATCCTGTCAAACAAATATTTTTATAATGTCTCATATTTCTAGGGGTTTTGTTAAAATATACTTAATAATCTTTGGGCCTGTAACAGAGTAATCCTCTGCATTTGACTTCAGGAATAAAATATTATTAATCAAATACAGAGTATTATTTTGGTTCACTGATCCAACCTGTTTTAGTGTTGAATATTAAAAAAATACTTTGAATACCATTTCTTTCCAAATATTTTTTATTTTGTTGGAGCTCAGGTATTAATAATTAGCCCAATGCTATTTAATATTGTATTGATGAAAATATGAAAACATTAATCATAGACTTTACAGATGACAGAGAAGCTGGGGAAGTGGTAGGTAGTGAAGAAAACAGAGGACAATGACAAAATAATTCTTTATGTATTGACATATTGGAAATAAATAAATAAATCATATGTTTCCGTGGAGCCAAACACATGAACTGCAGCATTCCTGGCCATGACTAAAGAAATGGAGCTTGTTCCTGGGAACTGGTGATTCAAAACCTATGAAAGTAGGGGTAGGATGTTGACTGGACAAGAGCTTGTAAAACCACGCATGGGTTTCAAGAGCTGATCTTCCTCATGACTCTAGAGAGGAGGACATGCTAAGTAGTAATAATGAAGACATCTTCCTGTGATGTAGCTCATAGAATCCTAAAATATTGCCACCTACTTTATCCTGTGATACTTACCTTATCCTGTGAGGGACTTGACAACACCATCACTGATAGCCATAAATCATGGTGTCTCACAGGAAATACAAAATTTACATCACTCTAAACCTCTATTCTTTCTCCTGAAAAAAACCTAAAAAACACTAAAGCTCATTTAGGGACTAATTCATATAGAGAAAATACTTCCAGGTGTTTTTCTAGGCTGGACTTGCCTTAAGCCTGAAATTCAAACATCTCATGAACTACATAATGGCAATACCCTCAGTCACTTATCCAAGTAAAATAAAAATAAGTGTTAGAGAAAAATTTAAACAAACAAACATATCAAAAATCCTGTGCAAATTAAAACCTGCTTGCCAAAACCAGTAGAAAATTTTTTTTGCATGTGTTTTTTCTCTTCTTTCCATAGATTAAAACTGTCTGAATCTTATTAATAAATTCCATAGCCAAAAAAACTAACATTTAGACTAAAAGTTTGGAAATACTCTTTTTTACCTAGAGTAGTAATTGTAAAATAAATACGAGAACAAATTTTGCAGCCAATAATTTACAACATTTATTTTCTTTCTGTCTTCAGAATTTCCAGAGTCAAATTAAAGGACAATCATTCCGTGACTTAAAATCCTTTGTGGCTTTGTGCATGTGGAACAAACAATTCATGTATTATTCACAGCAAGAAAGTACAAATTAAAACTGGATTAGTCAAATAAACCACGTGATATCATTTTGGATGCAATCTGAGTATAATGATGACAGGACTCGACCCAAAATCCTTAAAAGAAGACTGCCACAAATTATCAAAAAAAACAGAAGAAAACATGACTTTTGTTTCACTATACCTGGAATTTGAGATGTAATCTCAGCTTGATTACAAGTATTTTTGTGAAAAAGAGAAAAAAAGTTGCCTATTTTTAAATAGTAGGATCAGATATATTTTAAATTGTGGCAAATCTTTGAATGAGGTGACATTATCTAAAATAAATAACCATGCCATATAAAAAAAAAACCCAAACATAAATCAACCCTTACAAAACCCTCAAACAAATAGCCTAAATATTATTTTACAATTTTCTTTGAATTTTCTCTTAAACAACACGCAAAGTAAATAGCTACATGTCTGATTCTAGCTAGCAATACCACAGCTGGATCCTTTCGTTTTCATTTAATTACTTTCCTACCTACAATCCAGCAGAAAGGTTTGAAAATGTTGTCCCCTATGGACAGAAGCCTATTGCATAAACATATAGCAAGTATATTACATTTACTAGTCTGTAATTATCTCTACATCACCACACCACCATTTGACACGTAAAGAGTGTGTTCATGGGCAAGTACAGCTTTAAGGGGTGTGGTTGAGTTACTTTCTGCCCCATTTAATTGTCTGTGGTCCTAAGAACACAAATTTAATATTCACCCCAGGAATATTAAAAGACACAGTCCAAGCACTGAGGCTAAGATATGCATGCGTAAATATTCACAAGAAAATTTCTTTGTACAAGGTGATTTTTTTTCTACTTTCTCACTTTGAATTTCTAGTACAGAGCTGTTGGGAGAAGCTTTTGTGAGGTTTATGTACAAAAAATTTTCCACAAATTTCTGACTACAAAGTAAAATGCAGCAATCTTAAAAAATATGGTAACACTGTGGAGCTCAGGAGAATTCTGTATAGAGAATTTGAAAATAATTCCAATTATATAAAATATTTTGTGGAAAATCCTCTTTTGAGATACTTGGCAAAGAAAATGTGTCAGGGCACAAATCAGCAAATTTAAATCAAATTTAAAGGAAATAGAAACCATTGGGCAAATCTATAATAGCCATAGAACTTTTTTCTATGATTCTACCTCTAAAACCATTGTGTTCAGAGGTGCCAAAAGAAGAGCCCTCTGAACAGATCTCTGCACTCCACTGCAATCAGCAGTGGCAAAAGTACTGTCAATGTCCCAGGATCATAGGAGCTCTTTATCATCTTAAGTTTCTTACATTGCTTCATACTGCTTTAATCCAAGCTCATTGCAGCTCTCTCCATCTGAGAAATGGATGTGTGGGCTCACAAAACACGTTGTGCTTCAGAGAAGAAATAATTTACCATATTTGTATCAGAATCTGATCTTTTGGACCTTCTGGTTCAAGCACGATTTTCTGAAAATGTAATTTTTATCTAGTTTTTAGAGTAGCATTGAAATGTTTTCCAATGAAACCTTTTACATGCTGGTGTTTCATTGATTTTTTTCCATTCATTTACAATAACCAAACAGGAAAAGAATAGTAGTTTAACTGTAAATTCAGTTCCACTAAATTACATAGCAGATGACCAGAGAGTGCCAAGGTCTTTGTTTAAGAAAATGAGAGGACTGAAAGGAACAGTTCGCCAAATATAGTAAGTATTGGATGTCAGAGCTGAAACATTAAAAAACAACACAAAAAACCCCAACAATCTGCAGACTCCAGAAAAGACTTTGTAGTACAGAAATCTGTAGCAAAGAAATCTGCAGTACAGAAATCTGCAGTACAGAAAAAGTCATAGAAATGGATATGCACCCAGTATGTTTACATTTGAAGCCAGAATTCTTGCATGTCAGGTAAATTAAAATGTACCTGCCAGGAGGTGAAATGAGACCTACCAGCATAGAAAACAAGTAAATGGACTATTTGAGTTGATGGTTATCTGTACAAAATGTTAATAAAACTGAGAACCAAATATAAATACATTCCAGTAATATTTCTGGTCAGTGCATGTAAAACATAACTGGTTTATAATAAATTTAATGTATTATTTTTTGTACACATGTTTATGTACACCTCTAAAAAGAAGGGTCATTCTGTTCTTTTATTAATGTGGGAATAGGTTCTGTGACCTATTTCTGAGTTTTGTATACCTTCTTACATTCAGTTTTGTAAACTGTTTACATAGGTCTTCTTTCAGCCTTATACTTGCTCTGATCAGCAGATCATTTCTTGAGTAGGAAAATACAATTTTTGCAGCAAAAGGCTAATTATTACGGGTATTGGTCCCAAGCCACCGTAACTGCACTGGTAATATTGCATGCAGAAAAAAAAACAAGGAGATACAGAAAAAGATCCTTATAATATCATGTGCCTTCTTTTCACATGAGGGTCTTTTTCCTGTAAGTCTTTGCCAGTTTTTATCCACAAGTTTTTCTTTATAAAAATTGTTCCTATAAGTTGAAGTAAGAGTCCATCTGTGTAGTGCTTTCATTCAGATATTTTAATTTTATTTCCCATTACTTTCCACAGCCTTATTCTGAACACAAAGAATTTCCATGTCTTGTAGGAGTGTCTCCTGGCTGTGCAATCTGAAATTATGCTATTTAAACTGTTTAAGATTTTTTGAAGAGCTCTTCTAAAATTTGTTATAACAACATTTATTCTTGTTAGAATATTCTTGACGAATCAATATGTATTGCAAGGATTACATTACTGTAGTGTTTTATATACCAGTATATTTTTTTTTAATTAAACTGAAATTACAACAGACTGGCCAGAAGTAAAGAGCTATTGAAGCAGAAAAATATGAAGAGAGACTAAATCATCCTTCACATTTATTATTCATGTTGAATAGTAAATTATTCTATTATCAATTTGTGTTCAATTTATATTCTAAAAGACCACTGATGGGAGTTAAAGAGCAAGTACAGGAAGTGAGTCATACCATTTCCTGTGGTCTTTTCTTTTCCACAGTGCTGATTTTGCTTTGGGGGAAATTCAAGTTGGTTATTATATTAAACCTTAAATCCAATTATATAAATTTTTTCGGCCCAATCACAAACTTAGTCAAATTCCAGTGAAGTCAATCAACAATGAGTTTGCTCTATTTTAATAAATGTAGGAGGATGTTGCTGAAAAGGTAAACCTGTTGGAATCTGTTTATATCGCTGCACCTTTAGAAGAAAGCCAAAATAAAATGTTGCAATCAGTAGGCTGTAAAACAGAAATGTAATAGACCTGTCTAGACTCAAACACTGAAGGCCCTTCTCTTTAAATGGGAAGACCACCAGTATAATTTCAGATATATTTATCTCTGAACCTGCCCTTAGGCTGGACTATGGCCTATGGCTTACTGATTTAATATTAAGTTAATGCATCAAAATACACTTCATGTCCTCGAGAACTTATCTGAGGCACGTTACATGCTAAAGGGTACTATAAGGCCACATTGAAATGAACTCTCTGAAAATCTAAATTTCATAGAGGCACTGAAAGCTGCATTGTAGAGACGACATTTCTCTCTTGCTGTCACACTATTATTTAAGATATTGTAATAAATTCTGAGTCAGAGGCACATCTTTAAACAGGTACCTCCCAGCATGTGAATAATCCAAGTAAAAATAATAACAAAAAGTTCGTCTCAAAGTAGCAGAAATATTTAAATGCCTTGATTAATCAGATGTCGGTTTTCCCTTCTCAAGATGGAAAAACAGGACCTTTCTAAAAGTCTTATGATAGTGTGAAATTTTTGTCTTTACTTCACTGGAATTTAAACTGATATTCAACACAAGTAGGCTAGATAACATTGATTTTGAAAGTTACCTTTTATCCAATTTTAATATAAGGATATGGGATGCATGTGATGTAGGATTTATGAAGGATCAGCAAAAAAGAGAGACATAGTTTTTCAATATTTTCAATATGTATTGGGACGTCATAAAAGTCACCCAGTAAGGAGAATAAAATTATATTGTTCCAGCTCTAATTGTAAAAATATTTTAAACTTTTTAATTTTCATGATAAAGGCAAATATTTAGGATCTTTTAATTCAGAGATTAACAGGATACATGGCACTTCAGATCCATCTCAGTTGGTTCTAAATGCCTGACCGGGACACTGAATTTATGTGTCGTAAGTTGTCTCTGCAACCCAAGGGCTGAAACATTCAATATTTAGGTAAAATTAATCTGGAAGTTATCGCTTTTATATGTTGACTACATAAGGGACAGATGTCAATAAAACTCCTGTTCTAGGCTTTTCACTTGTAGCCTGAGGCTAGTAACACTGAGTCTGGACCGATTTATTGTACTCTCTTGCTGGAGTGACATGCACAAGGATAACAGGAACGCCATAAAATTCCCTTTTAAGTGTAGTGCAAACACAGCTTGAACTCTTGTGTTAAGAAAAGGATGGCATGATACCCAGGATCTCTCTGACCTCAGCCGGCTTTGCCTTGCACTACCCACCTTATCCCCACATCCCTCAGAGCTACAACTTAAGGCCTTATTCTTCTGCTGGGAAGATTGTGCACAATGGAAGTACTCACAAACTAGTAGAAATACAATAAATTTACTACTAAAAACTTTTAGACATGTATATTAGATTCAGACAGACTGTTGTTGCTGAGAAGCTTTTCCCTCATCCTTCTTCAACCCCTCCAAGGATGCAAATCAATGTTCATCTGGTTTTATTCTCTAGGGATGTTCAGGTGTCTTTGTATCAGCCGGAGACATCTGTTTAAAATAAATACATAGATATATAACTATAATTATAATAGTAATAATAGTAGTGATAGTAATAAAAATAACAAATAATAAAATACAATAACTAATAATAATAATAATAATAGTAATAATACAATTCTCTAAGCCTTCCACTAGGATATCAGGAGACAAGGTTTTTAAAACTGCTGTTTAGGGAAGCAACTTGAGACCACAAAAGCTTCAGCAAGAGCCATTAAATTTCTCAAAGTTCGGGTACTTTACTTGATTACATGACAGTAGTTTAGGAACTCTTTTTGTGGTAGGCATTGCTTCACAGACCTGACAGAATGGATAGAGAATGGCCCTTGTGCCTGATCCATAACAGTCATTGCCTGTTACACACATTTCAAGATTCATTCGAGCTATGAAGATAATCGAGGCAACCGACAGTTACCCTGCAGCTGCAAGGATTTATGATGGCACTGTCAAGAAAATGAGCCAAAATGATACAGTAGCTGGCTTTAGCTGCAAATAACGTGATAGGCTGTACAGTAGTAGTGTAGCAGCTGCTGTCATTGCAGGTAATAGGCTATAAAGAAGGCTGATAGCAATACCTGTCATTTCTTAATGGCTGACTTCACTGAAGAGCTTTTGTGGCCTTTAACATGGAGATAATAGAAGATACAACAAATTTTACAGCTTTCACATTGCATTCATAATTTATCTTAAGAGTACTGCCCCAACAAGGACAACAGTTGTCAGACTGACAAAGAACAGAACTGGCTTTGAATAGTGAGAGATTGTCTATTATCAAGAATAGAATTCAAGTACAGAAAGTGTTTCAACAGTGTTAAGCTCAGATTTCTGTAGCAAACATTCTTCAGTTTGCTGCAGATCTGTTCCAGAATATATTGTGGACAGGGTCTCCTTACATAGAAATTTGATTTTTCAGCCAAAGGAAAAATATAGAAAAACAAACACTGTGACCCATTTTGCATTTCAGTATGAAATGTATTCTTGTTCCAGATAAGCTATAAACCTACAAAAATAGCTTTGTTTGTATCTAAACCTGTATTATGGCAGCGGGGAATAGTGACATATTGTTATGACATGAAGCAGGCCCATTTAAAAAAAAAATTCAAATGGGAAGTATCTATTAATAAATTTGGTTAAATATGAGACTGATTGGCAAAGTGAATATGATATATTTAAATATATGATTAAGCATTAGTCAAAGTCTCATCAATTTTGTCTTTAGTTGTGTACCACTTAGGCATTCAACTTTATCTTCTACTACTTTTAAAAACTTTTCTACTTCAAATCCTTTACATCCCGACCCGACTGGCCAGAAGTTGGCTTCTGTCATAGTTTCTTAATCTGTACTAGACCTTGGTACATTGATCTTCATCATTTCTCATGCAATTTTCCATTGCAGTTTGTTTGAGCTTCCAGTGAGTTGTGTAGCATTCCAAAATTATGAGCTTTTCTCACAGAGATGCTTTCAACATTTGGAAACTAGCTAAATGGGGATGGCAGTTAGGACCTAATTTCAAAGATTATTCAGACCTATTGTGGAAATACTTAATTTTAGACTCCCTCTTTCTATCTATCCTTAATGATTCTTTCTAACCAACTGATGAGGAGCAAGCCCTTGTGTCAGTACTGGTAGCTGTAAAATTTGCACCAAGATCCTAAGTTCCTTTACCTTGTTCAGATTGGAAGGTCAGGCCAAAAGCATGACAGATCTGCTGGGACACATGTAGTCTTGGATATGAGTAAATACCAAATAAAATCTTTGGCCTTGTCACAAAACAAAATGAACTATAGATGTCTTTGAATGTTTTTATTGCCCAAATTTTAATGATTTGATTATTTTGGTTTTATTACACCCTGTGTGAAGGTGAGAAATACATGGTTTTGCTTGGTGCCTTAAAGAAAGCCTTTAAAGTATGCTTACACCTAACTAGCAATTTAGTAGGTAGGGTTTTTTTGGTGCGATTTCAGAAAGATTTCAAACATCATTGGACTGAAGGATTTTCAACAGGCCTATGAGTCTTTATGTCTGTATGTTGAGTATCATTGTGTACGTATTTGGCATATGTCTAACAAAAATGTTAGAGCTGTTAAAATATATTAATACTTTTTCTTTCTGGAGGCTTGACCTCTTGGTAAATATTTCCCCAGCTCCAAAAAAGGTATATAAATACTTTCAAGTGTACAGGTACATATCAGAGACAACCTAAACTCAAGCACACACCTACTTATATGTCCAGCATTTGACTGATAAGGAAACATAACACTACCTTAAATCTACTTTCTTCCACTGTCTTTTTCTGTTCTTGCCCCAGCCATCTCAGGAATTCCTGAACAATTTAATCTCACAATACATAGTACAGTAGTTGAGTATGCAATGCACTTTCCTTAATGCATGTGAAATTTTAGGACCATTCTGTACATACATAAATATATTCTATGGTATTTTGTTTGTATCTTTCAGAGCTCTAAAAAATCACCTAAAATCTTGAGTATACTCTTTCTTCACAAGCCGCTTACACTGCTGAGACTTTTTAAAAGTTTATCTAGATTTTAGATGGACAAGCAGATTTTAGATAAAGATATAAAGATAACCATTCAAAAGGAAAAGCCCCAATTTTTTTCTGTAAATATCAGTCTTGCAAAAACTGCTATCCCATGCTCTCATGTTTGTTTTTGTTAATGATTATGGGCAATTCAAAATAGAGAAAAATATTTGTGGATGTGTAATAAAGTTTTACTTTTGTTCAAAGAGATATAAAAGCATCCCCTATCACAGATGTTGTATCTGGTTTTTATCTCGTTCTGAACCGGTCAGGTCTCTATTTCTGGGAAATTTTTTTGGTTGGTTGGGTTCTGTTTCTTGGGGAGTTTTTAGTATAGGCAAAGGATAATTGTGTTTCAAAATAAATCCTTAAGGACTTTTAATTTTTTCAGTTAAGCAAAGAGTTAATTCTGTTGTAATGCAGAGGATTTCACATTTTGTCAGTGAAGAACTTTTCTGATCATTGAGAAAAACATGTTAGCTTTTTTCAGAAAGGTTTGCCCTGAACTGCTTTGTTCAGTTTGCACCACTTAGTAGTCAAAATAATATGGTTCCAATTTTTAAGAGATAACTTCATCAGCTAGGCTGTCATCTTCACCTCAGAAACCAGATGAGACTCTCCTGACCTGTGCTTTGCCACTCTGTTTTTTTCTCTGCAGTAACCGAACAGCTAGTTGACAACAACAAATACTTGGGAACAATAGAAAAAAAAAAAGTTACTTATTTTTAAGCTGCAAATGCACAGCTGTGAAATTCAAGAAAAAGCTGTACAATTTTCACTTGCAAATTTATGGATTCATGAAGCAACATCATTGTGGTTGGTGTATGATATGATTGCTGGCTCTTTTCCTATTCACCCTGCATTTTTCTACCTTTCTGGCAGCCTTGGGAACAAAGCCATTATTTTTGGTTTATTTATCACTATCTAATTTTAATTTTCATATGAAAATTACAATGTAGAGGATAATATTTTTTATAAATTATTTTGTTCTCCTCTTGCATCCAATCTTGCATTTAAAATATTTGCAACTTGTTTTTTAAAATATACTAACTCATATCTTGCTTTTGAAAGGGTGACAGGCAAATCTCTTGTCTTCCAAGATGAGTGTTATAGGATTTGAAAATTAGTGTGGTTCATCTTTGTTACCTGTACATTTGTTTTCTGTGACAGTAGTATATTTTATTTGCTATCTGAGATTTTTTATTTTTATTCAACTTAAAAATTAATCATGTTATTAATAAAGTGTTAGAGCAGTGCCCATTCTTGCTTATATACAGGGCATGAATGCTAATGCCCTTTAAAATTTGACAGTACCTATAATTGTCAGAACCAGCACTTCTAAGGCATTTCATTTGTACTCAACTCTACTTAATTCAGCGCCACTGTCTCAATTTAGACTGGTTCAGACTGTCTCTCACAGTTAAGTCTCCTTGCAAAGAGTCTAGTTGGAAAAGTTCAGAGAGGTCCTGAAAATGCCTATAATTGGTAGAACCTCAGACTCAGGGCAATACTGCTGTGAAAATCATGGGCAGTGACATTCAGCCCTTGACCTCAATAGTGTTTCCCAGTTCTGAGATGATAGGACTCAAGGTATATTTCCCTTTGCTTTTATAGCTTCCTGCAGAAGAAATATATAAACCATTCACAAATATTAAGGATGATCTGGTAATTGTCATTCATGCTGTGACTTGCTATGTTAATCTTTTTTTTCACTATTGAACATTGTGGTGCTTTTTCCTAAGAACTGTGGACAATGTTGCCAGCATGGAGAGTGGTTTGGGTGCCAGGGTGGACCACTGACCAGAACACCATTCCTGCTGCAAAATTATTCCTGTGGCATTGGAATATGGCATAAATCCTTGTACCATAACAAACCATGTGCAAAACAAAATATGTGTATTCAACAAAATAAGTTACCTAGACACTACTTAAACAGAGATTGTAAAAATGAGGTGTGTAACCTTAACAGCAAACCTTGATCTTTCTCCTTACAGGCAGAAGTAAAACAGATTTTAGCAGGGCTAGTGTAAGAGAAAGGGTCTCTTTTAGTGAAGTACAGCTGATTTTTTTTTTAATATTTCTTTTTTATAGCATTTTCTCTAATGTGACCTGTGCATGTTAAAGGTCACAGCTAATTTAGAAATTCTTGTTGTTTTCCATGGAATGTTACATAGCATATGAAGTACGCTACATAAAAAGATTACCCTGGGTTTCTTAACTACTGGATATAAATGTACGTTGTAATGCACTGAATAGGCTAATTAGGAATTAAACATTCCTTTAAAATCATTTTAAACTCAAATTATGCTGACAACCAAATTTTTTTTAGCTCTTTCTGTAATAGTTGTGTTAGACATTGAAGAGCTATGCTCCAAGTCTTGACACATTGTTCTGACTTATACTCAATTGCAAAGCAGGGCTCTAGGGAATAGTTTTGAACCAAAGTACCTGCTTATGACAGGTGAATTCCAGTTCTCCTGTTTTTAACTACAAGACCAGTATTCTTTTCCAGAATTTGAGAACCCTTCTCCCGCCCTTTCCCCTGTAAAATCTGCAAAACACCCACCCCCCTCCCACCTCCCTCCCAGGAGCTCTGAGTAGTAACACAAAAGGTGACAACCTTACATCTGGATTTTTTTTGTACTTTGCTAGATGTGAATTAACTGACAAAATTATCAAATGAACTTTGAGTAGTGGTGCTTAGTGAATATCAGATGAAAAGCCAAAGTTAAATACTGATTTCAGGACCATCTCCAGTAATCATATATATAATATTTCAGGTGAAGTGTAAAAGCCCCAGCTAAAGCGAAAACATCTTTGGTGTCAGTGAAGTTAAAACATGTCAGCAGTGTTTTCTTCTGTATATATTGTCTCACATGCAGGAAAGGATGAACTGAACTCATATCCGAAACACGGCAAGATTTTCCATCTGACTTCATTATGTGTTTCTCCAGAGTGCATCCCCTATTTTCTGCCTGAACTAAAATGTGTGAGGAGACATGCAAATAAGCAGCTCTGCACTGCTCTTACCAAATCATTTTAATAAGACAAAGATATTTTTTGTTTTGCCACAGTCCTGTCTTAATTTTAAGAGTCGTTAACACACACTAGATCCTTTTGTTAAAGCAATCCTTGTAAGCAGAGGCATGAACTAATGAGGGGCTTTATGTGTCCCAGCGCAGCTGGCAGCAGAGATGAAGTAGCATTACAGTATATCAGAAAGATTTATACTGACGATTCTTAATACAAAGATTTTTGGGGACTCGGTCATCATCTCCTTATAAATAATTAAAATTAAAAAATTATCACTGTTATAATTCAGGGAGTTTTGCTTTCTGTCAGCATCCACAGTGTAGTCAAGGTTATATTTCTTTTGTTGTTATTTGCAAGATTTTCCATCATTTCAGAATATTTGCCCTTTGTATCTGCAGCCTCTTCAGAGGTCAAATTCCATTGTAGGTGCTGCTCTTGAGGTGGCAGAACTTTTAAAGACTTGAACCCATTCCAGCTTTGTATAATGGGGAAGTCATCGATTTAAGTATTTTTTAGAAATTCATGCTCTAGGGTAGCACAGAATACTACTTTCTGCTCTTGCTACTGTGATACCACATTAATGCTCCCTTACCTTTACTTCACAGAACATAAACAAAATGTTAAAATGATCTATTTTCACACTGTGCATGTCTTCATCTATCTTTATATATTAAAATTACATGTTAAAGGTGTGTAATTTTGATTGTCTCAAATGTGCTGGACTGCTACAATTAACATTAGATCAGAAAGGATTCATCAGATGGTAATTCTTCAACAATCGTAGCACACTGCAACTTTTTAATACACTTTTTTTTTCTTGACTATTTAATTTATATTACCAAGTATGACTAAAAATTGCAGAGAGGATTTTCAAAGGCACTTGGCTGATTTGTGAGACCTCACTATGCTAAAAATTATTTGTACTGGTGTAATTAGCTCTGTTAAAAACCACCATTATCTGTAACTAAATAGTTATGCTTGAATGCCAGGACACCTCTAGTTGTCTTAGGAGATTGGGTCTCAGTGACTTACAGTGGCTTTATCTTCCCGGTGCATTTTTACAATTTTAAAACTGTATCACATTAAAAGGTTATTAGCAAATATTATTACTGATAGCAATATCTAGTGCCAAGACACAGCAAGCCAATAAATTAATACTTAAAACAAAGGAAAATGTGGAACTACATTCCAGAGAGAGGCAGAGAAGAAATGTTTCCGCCTGGCAAATGAGACTGTCAAGACCTGTAGGTGCCCTCACTGGAAGGTACTCAGCAAAATATCAATAGAACTCATTATTCACTAGATCTCAGATACAGGAAATAGGGAAGACCTATAGTCTCAATAGTGTGAAGAAAAAAATAAAGTATTCGGAAACGAAAAAAAATATGTTTATTAAATTAAATAATTTTTCCGTAAACATTGACAAGAAACAGTCATAAACCAAACCATAGCCATACTATGTAAATGAAGGGTGTATTTTAATCTTTGATCATGAGTTGGGATCAGAATATTTTTACAGCAAAACAAAACTGTGTCGTTGTTCTTCAGAATAATATTTTGCTGTTCTTTAGAATAACGTTTTCTTTAACTTCTTATGTTAGGCAGAACAGTAACAATTACCAAAAAATTGAAGCAAATCAATTTTCTGGCTTCTCCTCCATGTTTCTTCTTAAAAAGTATATTTTTGAGCAATTTTGCTGCTGTTTTCCTAAAAAGGCTTGTTTTCCAGAAGAGAAACTTCATGCTCAAGTTTTGAATAAGTGTGAAAACGCCTAAGGTATCTAATGCAGCCATGTAAAAGGAAAGCATAAGAAATCTCATTCTTGGACCTCAAGGTCCAACTAGCTTATGTCCCATGTGCACGGTTGCTATAGTGCTTGGCATATATATCCTGTTATCTTAGTTTGAAGTGATGGAGATGTACTGAAGTATTTGCTATATGACCCAATTCAAGTGTATGTTTAGTTATCAGAAATTCCCTCTTGTTTTGGCATAATTTCCACTTAACAGGGTTAAAACATCTGAAAAAATGTGTGATTTATCTGGTTGTCCTGAATTTGCAAATTCAAATATGAATTTGAATCAATGTTTGGTCAGAGCACTTCCAAAGAGACTTTTACCTCTAAATAATACTGGGAGTTTACTTTCAGTATTCAGAAGGAAGAGCAATCCAGTGCCTAACACTTTCATCTATTGAAGACTGTTGGGATTTGGATTTTAACTTCTATTTCACAATTAACTTCATCTCATGCAAATGACTAAACTCCTGGCACATAAATCTTTTCTGGATTAGCATTGCTGTGTCTGATAAAAATGACACACAAGAGATTAATCAATATTGATAAGTAAGCAAATGTGATGGTTTTTTTCCACACCTTTGCATGAGTTACAGCTGAAGCACTGGGTGTTAAATCAGTGATTTTGTCATTCTGAATGCATAATATAATCCTTTTATGAAACTAATCAAAGTAATCAGTTCAGTACAGTTCAATAGTTCAGCAGTGTCTGGAGTCATCCCTATTGGTAAGGAACTACCAGCACTTTAACCCCTTTTTCTGTCTACAGATTGCATAACCTCACAACTAAAAAATGCCCCTGTAGAAAATCATGATAGGGGAAACAAAAGGGAAAAATGTATTCTCTGAGACAATTTTATTTTGTATGTTTATGAGTGCTTTTATCTCTCAATAGTTTGTGATCACACTGTGCTACAGTCTCAGTAGATGCACCTAAGGTGAGGACAGAGAAGCAAACCTAAATTTGAAATGTTCCTTCTTATTTTTTCCACTTAAATTTTAGCTTTGATTTTATTGTACGCCAGCAATTTTTGCTAACTCTTTGCTAGTTTGGCATTGTATGAAAAGCCTTCTTCTCACTATTATTAGGTAGAAGCAGGTTAAATCAGATGGATCAGGATGAATTGCTGCTCTACTCAGAGGGAGTGCAGTGCCACAAAACAATAGTGCAAGGGGAGTGAATGCTTATCAAGAGGAAGTTTACTTTTGGCATTAAGAATTAATTTAGCTGAATTAGTGCAGTGAAAGCGGTAAACACAATCCCCCTCACTGTTGTTTGTCAGGGTGTATTATATCATCCTGGATTGCTTTGTCAATAATCTGCCTGGCCTGCAAGATAGAAATCTAAGATTGCCAGGATGAGTGACAGGCTGGAGACAGCTGATAATTCTAAGGAATTGGAGGTGTAAAATCTTTAAGGACCATGTCTACTGTATAAATGCAAGGGTATCTCCACATCACTCTGTACTTACAAAGGCAACAGCATTGTTAATGGCAGCCTGTCTGTCCATCAAGTTTGCTTCAGGAGGATTTATCCCTCTTTCACTCCTTATCTTCCATGGCTGTGTTTATTTCTAAACCAGCTGCAGAATAAATTGTCTCTTGTCTTCACCTCCTACACTGAGTACAATGATATGTTCTTAAACCGTGGTGTTTTTCAGGCATTTCTTTTTCAGAACAGAAACTTCTAATTTTGTTTGTATATGAGTATACTCAGGTTTTTCCATTCTAGACACGGTAAACACAGGTTGTTTGCTTTTTTGTTCCTTTTTTATGGTACTCCTCCCAAGGTTCATAAATCTGTTCTGTATTGCTAAGGTGTTTGAAATACAGGAGGGAAGATATAATGGAACTGGTTCAGGTGATTAATATGATGCAGATGTAATAAGGCAAAAACGATTCTTTTGTATAACAAAAAATATATTCAGAAAAGTGACTGTAAAAATATCCTGACATTTCATGTTTCTTGTGTCTTTCTCACAAGTAGGTCCTTTGTAAATAACACAGTTTTTTTTCTAGCTCTCAGCTTTGTGAATTGAGTTTGGAAGTCAAGTTACATAGCTGGTGGCCATGTAGTCATATTAAAAATTCCAGATATGGTTAATTAGTCTATTGATTATGGCACAATAGACAGTATTAACAAGATTGCTTTTCTTTCTAAGTTCTGTTAAGTGTTTCACAAACGTAAGACTACTGAGATCACAGGGTTTTTTTCAAGTAAGTTATCATTTGCAAAATCACTTTTATAATAGCAGCTGATATTATAGAGAAAGTTCAGATAGCCTTAACACATTCCTAAAAAAAAATTGAAAAGAGCAACAAATTGAAAATGCTTGATTACTTTACTTTTTGTATTGTCAGATATACAAGATTTTCCATCTACTCACTCCAGTTCAGATCAAAACTAGAAACTGAATTATAAAACATGAAGAGGAGGATATTTTAAAAAAATACTTAGTCTAATCACAATTAAAAATTATATAATGAAGATTTTTATTAGCAGATATAATCAAAATTCAGCAACTTACAGAGGTTTGCTTACATTTACTTACAAACTTTAAAAAGACTATCAGAAAAAAAACCAACTTGAGTTTCCAGTGCATTTTAGCAGCAATATTAAATTATATTGTTTGTTAAATTTATTTGGCAAAGGTATGCCAATTAATCATGAATGATATTTCTGTCTCATCTTAATACTCATACTTCTGTGAACACCTGTATACTCTGTATTTTTTTGTCAAATGAAAAATAGAACCTCTTAATAAATTCCCTATTTACAGAATGAAATCTGTAGTTTCAGGTTCTAGAATGAAAATAAAAAAATTACTCGATAATTACTGAGAGTTGATGTCAAAATCTTATTAGCCAGGTACACACACAGAGCTGAGTCTTCTATTTCTGCTGAAATTCATCACTAAACTCTGTGATCAGAATTTATTTCTGGAGAAAAAAAGTCATACCTTTACAGGATGTAGAGGTTACAATTAGATTAAACCTTTGAGACAGTGTAAGCTATCACTTATAAGCAGCTTAAAAAAAGCAATCCTGTCCTCCCATTGCTCCTGATGTCCATCTCCATACCATATTTACTCTTTCACAGAGGTTTTTCAGTCTTATAGTGAACTGGATTGAGGAATTATGTGAATTAACATGGTGGGTGCACTTGCTCTTCTTCAATTTTATTAGCGGTATAATATGATATTAGTGCAATGGATAAAACAATAATAATAATAATAATAATAGCATCTGGGGTAATTGTTATTAATTTTTCATTTTGCTTTCACACAGAATAATTTACAGACCTAGTACAGTAAGTGGTCATAAAATCCCATGTACCTGCCAAAGGGAATAGGATATGAAAGGGTGATAGTTCAGCCAGAAACAGGGCCAAAGGCAAAGTTGTTTCTTTTGATGTGGTCTCAGTTTGCTTTAAATTGCTTATAGAATTGTATTCTAAAATACTCATCTCTCACTCATTTATTCTAATTATAGTATTTGATGTTACCAATAGCTGGAGTGGGAATAGTTACCTTTTATACCTATATTTTATGGAAAATGAAAGATATTTATCACAGAGACAGCATACCTGACGTCCTGTATCAGGAACACATTGAACACCAATGTTTGATTTCATACCACTCAATCATTTAATCAGTGGCCATGCTATGATATATTGATGACATCGTCATTGATGATATCATGAAAACTGTAGCAATAGCAAATAGCACAATTTATTTAAACATAATTGAGAAGCATTTTGAAAGGTAAGGTGCTGTATCTGTAATTCACACCTGAAGTGTAATAAATGTGGACTCGGAAAAAGCTTTATTTACCACAAGTCAGCTACTCACATAAAAGAATAGCATAACCACTGCTTTGTAAGCGTACATGTCTTTCATAATTCATGCTGGAATATAATATAGCAGTAATCTCATTAGAAGGGGAAGTATTTATAGCTAGGATATCTTTATACTTATTGTCTTGAAGTTTTTTGCTTATGAGAAAATACAGACCTATATATAAAATTAGCATAACATCTAAGGCATTTAGCATCCCTCAATTTAAGATTTTTGATATAGTTGGGAAGTAAAATAACTTTTTCTCTAGATCTAATTTTATTTGGATAGACCCTTGAAGAGCTAAGAGCCTATTTGTTGACAGCCTCAATTGTATCCAGTAATTTTTAATTTTTTTTACTTTTTTCTTTTTTTTCTTTTTTTTTCTTTCTTTTTCTTCTTTTCGTTTTAACAGGTATTCTTCTTCTTTTTAAACCAAGTTCCCTATACCAAAGCAACTATATTCCTAGTGAGCTGAGCTTGATCTCAGCAAACCATTCAGCAGTGTTAGTTGCTTGCAATTCTTTATTATAACTTTTTATAGTTATTTCCTCTACTCAGCTATTGCATTTGACCTCCATCTGCCTCTCTGTGGAGGTTTGTGCATTGTTCAGCATCTAATACTCCTTTTCTTCAGAGGCTTTTTTTATTATCTCTGCTGTGTGCCAGGGCCTCCTCTTGATATTGTGACAATGACTGTAAGTCACATTCTCAAATGCAAAGATGTCTTGTCTTCATATCACAAGTTTTTCTCCTCACTTATGATGCACCATGTAAGACAAGGAGGTGAACTGTTCACAAGAATCATTGAAGTTAAATGTTAGAGCTCCCCAAAACTTTATAGAGCCATGGTTCTAAATGTAGAATGCATAACCTCATCTGTTACAAATAATACAGTTTAGGGTTTTTTTTTCAAATACTCCTGATCTCATAACAATGAAATAATATTATTATTATTATTAGTTCAAAATATGACCTGTATCTTATCTAATTCCCGATTGATAACGTGATCATTCATTGTATTTTCGTAAGATATACCTGANTTTTCTCCCCAGGTGTCTGGACGCAGCCCTGTGGTTACTTTTCGCAGGACTGGGGGGAGGATTCTCATGCATCCCCAGCTCCAGAAATCGGATTTGGTAAGAGCATTGGTTTCCTAAATTGTATTCTTCTTTGCTAGCTATAATAATATTAATAGGTACCTTTTCATTTTTAGCGCTATATTGTTTTTAATCTCCCTATTTTGGGCAACATATGTTTGTTTAGCTATGAATAGCTTTTCATGTATTGTGTAGTAAAAAATTGTCTAGTTCTTTGTTCCGTTCTCACCTGTGTCTAATGAACCATAATCTATTTTACATTAGACATAAATTGGCTGTCTTTACAAGGACTTGTGAGTGAGACTGGGTTTTGGGCCCTTGTCACTCTGAGTAGGTTTGGTCACTAGTTGTCATAGACCTAGGTAACTGGTAAAATCTATCCACCCTCTGTCTCCGCTCGTGACAATGCCCTACAAAAGGATGTGATGAACGCTCTTGACAAAGAGTTTTGTGATCAGTGCCTAATTTAGGTGCTTATGGTAAGATTGGGGATATATGGTTCAATTCCACTAAAATGCTGGAGAACAATACCAGAGTCATAACAGGATTGTATGTGTGTAAGTGTGCAGACATCAACTTCCCAACGCAGAACTGCCTTCAGATGTACTGGGTGTCTGGGGATTATTTCTCCTCTTTATGTGCAGAAATACATAGTGTTCACACAAAGTTTTCACAGACTTTGAACTATGTGCACAAGTCTCCCAAGTCAGATGATGGCTCAGAGGAGACATTATTCACATCATTTCCCCTGCACATATGGATCCACAGAAAATGTTTTTGACCTATGTTTTCACTTCAGCCAAAATGTGACAGATGACAGTGTCCAGGAAAAACTGTAAAAATGGCAATTCTGTGGTTTGTAGGAAGAAAGATGGTGGTAATTGAGGTAAAACTTCTTTATAACTGTTTTGATGTGAAATAAATTCCACCAGCTGAATAAGTCTTTTGTAAGAAATTTGACTCCAAAGCAGAACAAGCATCATTAGTCTAAGCAGGGGGAGCTCCAGAAGAGGGTATTAATATGTAACTGAGATCCAGATCCAAGATGGATTTGATGTGACATGTCTTTGAACAGGAAAGCTATTAACATGATTGTTCTTCATCAAGGACACTCTAAACCAGATCACCTATAACAATCTTACGTGAGAGATAGACTCAGCATTTGTTCCATGATGAAACAGTCAAGAAAAGTAATAAAATGCTGAGGAAAAACTGTGAACTGATCAGTTTAAGAGCACTGGATGAAAGCAAATTCCAACCTGCATTGTACATGATTATTTGTGCTTTTGGTTTCTTCCTTTGCTCATTGCTCAGACACACCTTCAGATGGTGGCAGTTTTGGAGGGGATCCCATTATCAAGTAGAAAATGGAGACAGAATGTTAGGTTTGCAAGATGATAATATTTGTAGTGTACAAAAAGCATTACTGGTCAAATATTTGCCTTTGCTGTAAATTGTATATGTACTTCCTAACAATACAATCTTTATCTGCTGAAGCAATGGTTTTGAGATATAACTACTTATGTATCAGATTCTGCTACAGCGTTAATTTTGAGATCCAAGTATCTATTGTATTCTTATCACAAGAGTTCCCATAGTAGAAGTTACCTGCTTGAAAATGGTAGGGAAATGTGGAATCTGAAAACTGCATTATAGATTAATATTCTGTGATTTTTCTAGAAAGAAAGAAAGTAATTGCAATGTCATAATGGTGTTCAGCATGTGATGCTTTAGCAAGTAACATGGAAATAAAACCTCTAATATTGTTATAATACAGTAGATTTTTATGTGTTTGGATTCCATTAACAAAGCACTTTAAAAACATTAATGGAATCAATCATTCAAAGAGCCAAAAGAGGTAGTTAATAATTGATTGTGTGACAGAGAGAACTCAAGTGCCCTGCCCAAGGTTGTGGAAGGAGTCATGTCAGAACCAGAGTTACAGGAATCAGAATTTTCTATTTCTCAAGCTGGTTTGGTTTTTTTCCTATTAAAACTGAATTGTACTCTCTTTCTCAGCAGGAAGAGAATGTCAGTTTGTCATAGACATGAATATTGGTGACTCTTGTAATTTTTTTCTAATAATAATCTTCATTGAAATAATCCTTTAGGAATCAGTATTTGCCACAATAATATCCTGTAGCAGATAATGCCACGGATGACTGATGTCTTTATGTAAGTCAATATGAGAGTAATCAGCAGCTATCACTTCTTATAGGAAAGCTCTTTATTTCAGGAAATACAGCTTTATGTTACTGCAACTGCAGCTACTGCACAGCAATATTTTTCTCTCCCTGGCAAACCCCTCATTAATAGTTCAGTCTGAGGTTTTTGTTTTCTTTTTCCTTTTGCACCTTTTGCAGACTAGGAACAACTAGCATGGCTCTTACCACTCATATGGCAGAGAACACCATTGTTAAAGCAGTAAGTATGTGTTGGACAATATTCATCATGAAATTATTTCAGTAATAGCTGGACACGTTAACTGAATTTTTTACACTATTTACCTTTTGTTGGGTGCCAAGATGCACCTACAAATTTAGGATTTTAATATGGTGCTTGAGAAGGGTGAATTGTGAGGTGAGGAGGAAGCATCCTTCCTTTGGCACAGCATGTAGGTGTGGGTGCTTCCTCACTGTCTCCTGTGCACACCGCCTCACACCAGTGTGAGGCTGAAGACAGCAAATAAAAGGCAAGGCAGGTCAATTAGAGGACTGGGGGGGGAGGAATATCCCCAAAAAACCCAAGCATGATGACACCAACAAATGGAGAGACAAAAATTTCATGGTGGAAAAATTATTGTGCTGGAAAATGCTGCTTTGATGAAATTTAAATGTTCTTTGGAAACATGCAGTTTTTATTTTCTGACAGAAAATCATCAGAGTTGCTGCCACTCACTCACCTCCCCAACAGCTTGCTTGGCAGGCCTGGGAGACCCAGCTCACGTCAGGACTCCCACCGCTTCCAGGCTCTCTGCTGCATATGTGAAAGGCTTGCTAGGACCCTGACGGTTGGTACTGCCAGTTTTTTGATAGAGAGCCTGGAAGCAGGTTACCAGGTCTCTGGAGCAGCATGGGATGACTCATTCTTTGTGCTGAAATATTGCATTGATGAAGTTTGGTTTGGACTGAGCACTTTTGTTTATTTTTTTGTTTGGTAATTTTTTCTTGATTGGTCATCCACACCATCCATACCATGTCTTTTCTGTGCTGAAGTTTTACTCTGCTTTAGAGCATCAGACTTTACTGCAGAGCTAGAAATCCAGGCTCCAATCCTCCCTGAACCTCCCCACTTGTCCCTAGGAAAGCCTTCAGTATTTATCTCGTGTGGGGAAAATGAGGTTCCTACTAAAGTGAGAAAAGGCTGCATGTCTTCACAATGATTTATTTAAGAATACCAGAGGAGCAGAGAGAAAGTATTGCTAGCAAGGAAAGATGCTTTTTAGGACTGCAATACCTGAGAATGAAAAAGCTACATTGGCTTACCAAGAGTACATATTTCTCCCGTATTTCATTTATATCACTATGTGATTGGGGGTGGAAGGAAGCAGCTCAACAGTTTTGTTGCTGCCATATTCTCTACTTTATGTTTAGTTTGTTTAAAATCTTGGCACTGAGTTCAGAAGCCATGAGGGGTAGACACCAAAGAGCAAGAGGTTCAGTACATTGATCTTTGCATGTTGTTTTTGTTCTTCTTATTGGGTTTGTCAGAATGGGGAAGTATTATGAGCTGCTGGGGTGAGTTAAAAAATTTTTACCTGTAAAAATTTTTACCTGTAAAAGTCAAACTTTCATTTCCAGTTGTAAACTCAGAATTAATGAGAGGCAGATGTTCCATCTTTGATTTGGCCATGACTCAGAGCTTGCTGCCTTTAATTTAGTGGTACAACAGTGAGACTGAATTGGCCATGGAGTCTGTACAGCACTGTGTTCTAGATTTTCTTCCTCAATCATTGATAAATTCAAGAAATACAGGGAAATATATAAATAGCTGCCAAATATGAGGCAGATAGAAAGAACTTCATTGAATGCAAAGTTACTCTAGTTTCAATATCTCTTTCTTTCATGTAATCTCTCCTTTCATTCTTTTCCACCCACATTACCAGCCATCTGATTCTCCTACCCATAATATGTCTTTGTAGCTGATTCAGTGTTCTAATGATTCCTACTGAAGTGATTTACTATTGAAAATGGGATGATACAAGTCTCAGATCTCTGCTGCTCTGTCACGCATTAGAGATTTCCAGGCTTTGGCAGGATTTTTTCCAATGGGTTTCTGCAGTATATGTAAAGAGACTTTCTAGTAACTCCATGTAGATATGAAGATGAAGGAGACTAGACAATCTTAATAGTCCTCTGTACTTTTTTTGTGGCTGAATTGCTCTTAGTAACCAGCATTCCATGAAGAAACAGTTACTGCTTCCAGTGACATGCAGCAGCTCTGCTGAAATGATCTTTTACAGGCTGTAGATGTGGTCTCTAGAGGTTTAGGAATTCCAGCCATTACTAGGGGATTATTAAAGCCTTGAATTCTTCTTCTTGTCTTTGAGAGAGGTCTGAGAAGGTAGCTGTCTGGAAGGGATGTACACACATTCATTGAGGAGAAAGAACTTGCAGCTGCAGAATATTTTGGGAAGCAGAAATACAGCTGAATATTTTTTCCAGATCTGTTCGCTTTGCCTATTTACATGGGGACTGGGCACAGCCAGACCACTTGTACAAGAGACCACTTATATGAGGAAACCCATGCTCTAACATCCTCCAACTAATTTGCCTAGCATGAAGCATAGTATTTGCATGTCAGTAGTGAATTCCTATTATTTTAATCTATACATTTTCTGAGATGAGTGCGATTTTTCTCACATCTACAAAACAAAGAGCCTGTGCTTGGAATATTAGTAGGAATGTTGAAGATTTAGTTGCTCTGGCAGAGTGATATTGAAAATCTTGCACAATGCCTTCCTAAGGTTTGTCTGTCTCCAGCTGATGTTAGTAGTCTCACACATACTTTAGCCTTAAATTAATTTATGAATATTTAAAATTATTTGTCATCTACACAATTGGTCATGAATCAAATAACAGATCAGGAAGTAAAAGATAAAAGGGCAAGAGAATGATGCCAGAATTTTTTTTCTTTTTCTTTTCTTCCGGTGGCAAATTTCAAAACTTTTTCATCTGTCCTCCTCATGCACCCCTCAGCTTCTCGCTTCCATTTATCCCTGTGTCATGATTTAATCCCAGCCAAAAATCAAGCCTCACACAACCACTTCCTTACCCCCACACCAGCAGGATCAGGGAGAGAATTGGAAGAGAAGAAAATGGAAGCTAGAAAACTCATGGGTCGAGAAAAAGACAATTTAGTAAGGAAAGAAAAAGCCATGCACACATGCAAAGCAAAACAAGGAATTAATTCACTGCTTCCCATAGCAGGGAGGTGTTCACCCATCTCCAGCAGAGCAGGACCCCTTCACATGTAATGGTTACTTGGGAAGATGAACGCCATCACTCCAAATGTCCACCTCCTTCTTTCTCCTTCCCCCCACTTTATATACTGAACATGATGTCACATGGTCTGGAATATCCCTTTGGACAGTTGAATTGGATCTGTCTGAGACAGAGCTCATTTTCCCTTAGCAGCTCTCACAGTGCTGTACTTTGCCTGGGGAATTGGAAAGGTATTGACAACACACCAGTGTTTTGTCTACTGCTTAGCAGGGCTGTCTCTCTAACATTTTCCCCCATCAAGGGCTGGAGAGGGCAGTATCCTGGGAGAGGACACAACCAGGCCAGCTGACCTAAATCAACCAAAGTGCTATTCCACAGATATAAAAGCTAAGGGAAGAAGTAGGAATGGGGGCAACATTCATAATTCTACTATGTTTGCTTTCCGGAGCAATTGCTACGCATGCTGAAGCCCTGGAAGTGTCTGAACATCACTCACTAATAGGAAGTAAAGATTAAGTTTTCATCTTTGCTTATGTGCACACAAACTTTCACTTCTCTTTTTCTGCTTTAGTAAATTTCCTTTCCTCAACCTACTATATTTTTTTGCATCTTATTTTTCTCTCCCTTGTCCCATTGGCAAGGGGAGTGACAGAGCAGCTTGGTGGGCACCTGGAACCCAGCCAAAATCAAACTGCTACATCAGTTTAGGTCACTTGTCTTAGTTGTGTCTCCTCCCAAATTCCTATGGACCCCCAACTTCCTCGCCAGCATGGTAAGTGTATGAAAAGCAGAAAACGCCTTGTCTCTGTGTAAGCCCTGCTCAACAAAACCAAAAATATCTCTATATTATCAACCGTGTGTTCAGCACAAATCCAAAACATGGTCCCGTACTAACCAGTGTGAGAAAAATTAATTCTCCTTCCACCAAAACCAGCACACGCTGGTAGAATTTAAAAAACAGATTTCTAAGGTATTTCGCACTGGAAGTTACCATTCCTTAGAAGTGAAGTTGATTTCACTGTACTCTATGGTGGGGAAACCTCAGCATTAATACATTGAAAGGAAGTCCCATTCCATGGACAGCAGTGTTAGTGAGTTTTTGTCCAATCGTTGGTACTTCTGACATCTCATCCCACAACTCCCTGACCTCCTTTATAGGTCTGAACTCATCTTTTTATTCCTTATTTGGAAATAATTAACTTTCTTGGACATTAAGCATTTTTAGTCCATCCCTACATCTTCCACCAAGAACCCATATGACCCTTAGTGCAACAGTGTAGTCACAAATTTAACTGGACACTCCGACAACTTCTTCATGCTGCTTGTGATCTTCTTCTGCAGTGGAGTTGTTTTAATTAAACTGGACAGCTCATGAGTTTAGGAATAGGGCACAGACTGAGGGAAGGGTGAGACAGCAAAAAGGCAGTAATTTCTGGATCCAAATAAACAGAAAAAAGTGAAACAGAGATTTACAGAATCTTTTGGTTTGGTTTCTTCTGTTAATATATCTGTTGCTACTGATATATTTCTCTAAGCAGTATGGAAATGAAATATAAAAAATTTTTGCCAGCAAATTTCCTAGTGGATGCCCAGAAGGAAGATCTAAACTTCCCAGCTCTGTATGATACGATTCTGCTTGATCTAAGATGGTGAAAGTGAAAATTTAAGGGCAAATCTGCACCTGAAAAATCAAAATTATTTGGTTTCCTTATAGAAGGCTCCCTGGAAGACATAGTACAGAGAATCATGGATAGTTTATCAGTAGCTGTGATATGTATCTCCCTGACAATTAATTTAAAAACAAAAAGTCAATGTTTTTCCCTTAAAATAAAATAAAGCAAATAAATCAATAATACCCTAGAAAAACCAACCAAACAAAAAAATCTGTCTTCCTGAAGACAAAAGAGGTAACTTCATAGAAGCTTTCTAGTTTGAATGGTTGGCTGTCTATTTCCTGATGGCAAACAGTACTCTAAGCATTGGCTTAGATATTCATCAATATTCATCATGAAATTATTT